>JADLZN010003942.1:0-36364 GCA_018155175.1 Sinocyclocheilus anophthalmus | reverse complement strand
GAGAGAGAGAGACAGAGAGAGGCCTTGTATGTTATGGAATTACCACCTGTTTTGACACGCGTTTCTCTATTAACAGTAAGCTGTGGCTTTAATTTTCCTTTAGAACAATGAGCGACACCTTGTTAGAAAGATAATGTAGGCTCTTGAGCGATTAAGCTATTGTTACTTGTTACGTCCAAGGACGTATTTGTTTTTTCCCCCCGATTGTTCTCTCTTCCTACAAGCAGGGGGTAATGGCTGCCACCTGTTTCCAATGATTGGTGATCTGATGTGATTGCAGGAGGAGGGGAAGCCGTGAGAATTTAAGCAGCACCATTGCACAGCGCAAGGGTGTGTGTGGAGGCTGCGTCGGGAGGCTTCTATTCTCAACCTTAAAAGCTTTATTAGTTGTTTTGGTTAATACTTTGTTGAATGATTTCTTCCCAGTGTTATTGTGTTGACACTCTTGTGGTACTTGACACCTACGACAAGAAATCTGGTTTGTTTTGGAAGTTATTATTTGTTTGTCCCTACTTATGTTATTGTTTGTTACCTATTAAGTTTATATTGTTAATTTATTGGGGATGTGTTGGTAGAGAGGTGGGTGCCATTTTTCTTTATTTTGTTTTTCTCTTGTTTATGCTAGTTAGGGAGGTAGTTATATATATTGTATTTTTCTTTTCTTTGTATAGCTTAGTTAGTTTCTCCCAAATAGTTAGAGGGTTTATGTTTGTTATTTTGGCCTTGCCCCCTCTTGAAGTCTTGACATCCTTCCATATCTGTCAAATAAAATAACTTGTTTTTGATATCGAGATTCTTGGCCTTTGTTAAAGCTCTGGGGTTGAGAATTTAGTCTTGCTGCCTCCACACATCACCTTTTCTATTCTGTTACTTGTTTCTCCAACCCTAGACTAGCTGGGAACGTAACAGAATTTGGGGGCTCATCCGGGATCAAGTGGTAACAAATTGATGTTATCGGTGGTATTTGAAACAATGTTGAAAGTTATTCCGCTGGGGGATGAGCAAATTTGTAAATGGTAGGTGTCTTTTTTTTTTTTTTCTCTCTTTGGTTTTGCCTGGCTGTTTTTGCTCTTTTGATGTGGAAGAAGTTAGTAATAAGATATGGAGTTTGATTTAATCTCGTTTACGTTACTTCCTACTGTGGAAGTATATAATTGTTGTCGTAAAAGGGATTTAATTTCCATTGCAGACTTCTTTAACATTAGTATACTTAAAGAGGCGAGTAAACCGGCTATCAAAGAAGATTTATTTAGGAAGTTGGTAGAAGCTGGCATTTTGGCCGCGTCAGGAGGGGAGGTTGGGAAAGAATCTGAGACTGCTGGCTTTGGTTCTGTTCTTAACGTGGATTCAAAAGATTCTGGTTCTGATGCTGTATTGGAAATTAAGCTAAAAGAATTAGATCTTGAGTTAAAGCGACAAGAATCTGAGGCTCAGCGCATCAGGCTTCGAGTAATAGAAGCTGAACGAGCACGGGATAGTGAGTGACATGGAAATGAGATGGAGGCTCTAAGATTACGTAGCAGACCCACTCCATCACCTCGGATTAGATCTGCTGGTTCATCAGCTGGGATGCCAATAGTAGATTCTGTGCAGACCCTAAATCAAAGCTCGTCTGATTCACCTTCTGAGTCACAATCTGATTTTGATGTTAGCAGGTATATTAGACTTGTACCGCCATTTAGAGAGAGACCGAAGTGGACTCCTATTTTGTCGCGTTTGAGCGTGTGGCTGCAAAGCTACAGTGGCCTAAGGATATGTGGGCTCTACTTCTGCAATGCAATTTGACCGGTAAAGCGCAAGCGGTTTCAGCTGTGTTGCCTATTGAACAATCTCTCAATTATGATGTAATGAAGGCTGCTGTCTTACGAGCGTATGAACTGGTGCCGGAAGCTTATCGCCAAAAGTTTAGGGCACATGTAAAAACAGCCAGACAAACATATGTTGAATTCGCACGAGAGAAAAGGACACTTTTTGAAAAATGGTGTGTTTCTAGCAAGATTATCACTTTTGAGCAGCTCCGGGAGTTAATCTTGTTAGAAGATTTTAAAGCCTGTGTCCCAGAAAATGTTGTTGTGCATTTGAATGAACAGAAAGTGCAGGCCCTTACTGATGCTGCTGTTATTGCGGATGAATTTGTGTTGCCCCATCGTAATGTATTTTCATCTAGGCGTCGGCCCAGAAGTCAGTCTTCAGCTATGGAGAGCTCAGAACTATTTCAGGCTTCTGTTTGTTCTGCTAATTCAGAGATGTTGCTGGAGGTAAACGTAAATCTAGTCCTAAGCGTGCAGGAGATAGGCGGGTCTGTTTTTATTGTCTCGACCCAAGCCACTTAATCTCAGAGTGTAAGGCTTGGAAACAGAAAAGTGTTTCTAAGGCCAAAAATGTAGCTTTAGTACAATCGGTACCGGTGTTAAAAGATTTGGATGCTGTTGCTTACCAACCTTTTCTCTCTTTCGGCTCAGTTTCTCTTTCGCCTGTTTCTGAGACGCAGCAAGTTCGGATTTTGAGGGACACGGGAGCCATGCAGTCATTAATTTTGGAGGAGATGTTACCTTTTTCACCGGAGTCATGTACCGGTAGTGATGTGTTAATTCGTGGATGTGAGATGGGATGTGTTAAAATTCCTCTCCATAAGGTGTCTTTGGAGTCTGACCTTGTCACAATAACCGTTACTCTAGGGGTGTGCTCACGATTACCTGTGGACGGTGTCAGTCTTATTCTGGGAAATGAGCTTGCTGGTGGTAAGGTTTTTCCTAGACCCATTGTAGTTCATAAACCTTGTGTTGATGAGTTGCCTGAGCTTTCTACTCCATTCACTGCCGTATTCCCTGCCTGTGTTGTGACCCGTGCACAGTCAAAGAAATTTGAAAATACTATTGACCTATCTGACACGGTCTTTTCTTCTCAGCCTAACTCTGAAACATGCAAGTTGAGTGTTGTACCAGGAATGGTTCCAGAGCTGACTGAATTAAGTGGGTTACCCATTCTTTCTTTAAAAGTTTGTAAGGAGGACTTGATTGCAGCTCAGATTTCTGATCCTTCCTTAGACTCTTGCTTGGATGCTGTTGTAGACATTATGCAAGCGCCAGATGCTGGTGTCACTTACTTTTTGGAGGATGGGGTACTGAAGCGTAGATGGAAGCCTCAGTGTTCTGATTTGAATTGGCAAGAGGTTCCTCAAATTGTGCTACCTTCTGGGTATCGGTCACAGGTGTTATCATTGGCTCACGAGAATGTTTTATCAGGCCACTTAGGGGTGACTAAAACTTACCATCGAATTTCTAAGTATTTTTTTTGGCCGGGTCTAAAGTCATCAGTGTCCAAATTCGTGCGTTCTTGCCCTACTTGTCAATTGGCAGGTAACCCAAACCAAGTCGTTCAGCCAGCTCCCCTTAACCCGATTCCAGTTCTTGGTGAGCCATTCGAGCGATTAATTGTTGACTGTGTGGGGCCCTTGCCTAGGTCAAAGACAGGTTACCAGTATGTCCTGACCATTATGTGTGCTGCGACTCGTTACCCTGAAGCGGTTCCCCTTCGCACTCTTAAAGCAAGGACCGTTGTTCAAGAGCTCATTAAGTTCTGCTCTATGTTTGGTTTACCAAAGGTGATCCAATCAGATCAAGGTACTAATTTTACATCTAAAGTATTTTCACAGATGTTAAATGAGTTGGGTATTAAGCATCAATTGGCTAGTGCCTACCACCCAGAATCCCAAGGTGCATTGGAGTGATTCCACCAGACTCTTAAGTCGATGCTCCGAAAATTTTGCATTGAGACTGGTAAGGAATGGGTTGAAGGCTTACCATTAATCATGTTTGCTGCAAGGGAGAGTGTCCAGGAGTCACTGGGTTTCAGTCCAGCAGAGCTGGTGTTTGGGCACACCGTACGAGGACCTCTTAAGTTGATCAGTGAGCAGTTCCTGTCACAAAGTTCTTCACCTATGCCTATCCTTGACTCTGTCAGTTCTTTTCGTGAACGACTTTACAAGGCCTGTGAGATTGCTAAAGTTCATCTTGCTAACTCCCAGACTAAGATGAAGGTGCGGTATGATCGTAAGAGTGTGGCCCGTACTTTTCAGCCTGGTGAGTCTGTGCTTGTCTTGCTTCCTGTACCTGGCTCTGTTTTGCAGGCCCGGTTCTCTGGACCTCACACAGTTGAGAGGAAGCTAAGTGACACCAACTATGTCATCTGTACTCCCGATCGGAAGAAGAAAAGCAGGTTATGTCATGTGAACATGTTAAAGGTTTGTTGCACGGAATGTGAATAGACCGAGTTCTGTTAAACCAGGGCCTGTGACTACTATAGTTTTGCCTCCAGTGTATTGCCCTGAGGAGGATGGATTAATGGAAAAAGATGTTCCAACTTGTGGCCGCATGCAGAATTCTGCCATTGTGGTTAACTTGAAGACCTGTCTTTCCCATTTGTCTGCAAGTGAGTTTGAAGCCATCAGTAGTTTGATTGGGAAATATTCCAGCCTTTATGCCGATGTGCCGTCCCAAACTACTGTACTATGTCATGATATTGATGTAGGTGACAGTCCACCAATTAAGCAGCATCCTTACCGAGTGAATCCAAAGAAACGTGACCTTATGAAATCTGAGGTTCAATATCTACTTGATCATGGGCTGGCTGTCCCTAGCCAAAGTCCATGGAGTTCCCCTTGTATATTGGTGCCGAAGTCTGACTCCAGCATCAGATTTTGTACTGATTATCGGAAACTCAATGCTGTGACTAAGCCAGATTCCTTCCCACTTCCAAGAATGGAAGATTGTGTTGATAGAGTTGGTAGTGCACGCTATGTCACAAAATTAGACTTGTTAAAAGGGTATTGGCAAGTTCCCCTAACACCACGTGCTTCAGAGATATCCGCATTTGTAACACCTGATGCCTTTCTGCAGTACTCTGTCATGGCTTTTGGCATGCGAAATGCACCTTCCACTTTTCAACGACTCATGAACCGTATTGTCAGGACTGCAGAATACTGAAGTTTATTTGGATGATGTTGTGGTGTACCAACTCGTGGGAAGATCACTTGGTCAAGTTGGATGAAGTGTTTGGACGGTTAGCCAATGCTTCACTAACCTTAAATCTAGCAAAATGTGAATTTGCTAAAGCTGTGGTTGTATACCTTGGTAAGTGTGTGGGACAGGGTCAGGTGCGACCAGTAGAAGCTAAAGTTTCTGCAATTGTTGAGTTTCCTACACCGACTAATAAGCGGGAGTTGAGGCGCTTCTTGGGGATGGCAGGATACTATCGTGGTTTTTGCAAAAACTTCGCTGCCATTGTTTCACCCCTTACTGACCTTCTTAGTACATCTAGGAAGTTTGTATGGACATCAGAGTGTATAGGTGCTTTTAACGCTGCTAAAGACCTTTGTACTTGCCCTGTCCTTTCTGCTCCCAACTTTGCATTACCCTTCCAGTTGCAGGTGGACGCCAGCGCTACCGGAGCCGGTGCGGTTTTACTGCAGGAAGATCAAGCGGGCATTGAACATCCTGTATCTTTTTTCTCTAAGAAGTTTTCTAAGAGTCAACAGAATTACAGTACAATTGAGAAAGAGGCATTGGCTTTATTGTTAGCGCTTCAACATTTTGAGGTGTATTTGGGTGGAAGTAAGAGCACCATTACAGTTTACACCGATCATAATCCCTTGGTGTTTCTCTTGAGTGTCTAATTCCAACCAACGTTTGATGCGTTGGTCTCTTATTCTGCAAGAATATAACCTCGAGATCCGGCATAAAAAGAGCTGATAACGTTGTTGCAGATGCTCTGTCTAGAACTTATGTTCTGGATAAATAAGACTTGTCTAGTGGTATGTTTTTGTATTCCAACCTTTGGCTGTAATCTTTTGTGGTGAGGGTGTTACGTCCAAGGACGTATTTGCTCTCTCTCTCTCTCTCTCTCTCTCTCTCTCTCTCTCTATCTCTCCTCGTCCTCCTCATCTCTCTCTCTCTCCTCTCCATCGCTCCTCGCTCGGCTCTCTGCCTCTCTCATCTCTCTCTCTCTCTCCTCTCTCTCTCTCCTCCGCGCCTCTCTCTCTCTCTCTCTCTCTCTTCTCTCTCTCTCTCTCTCTCTCTCTCTCTTCCCCTCCAAGCAGGGGGTAATGGCTGCCACCTGTTTCCAATGATTGGTGATCTGATGTGATTGCAGGAGGAGGGGAAGCCGTGAGAATTTAAGCAGCACCATTGCACAGCGCAAGGGTGTGTGTGGAGGCTGCGTCGGGAGGCTTCTATTCTCAACCTTAAAAGCTTTATTAGTTGTTTTGGTTAATACTTTGTTGAATGGTTTCTTCCCAGTGTTATTGTGTTGACACTTGTGGTACTTGATGCCTACGACAAGAAATCTGGTTTGTTTTGGGAGTTATTTGTTTTGTCCCTATTTATGTTATTGTTTCTGTTAAACTGATGTTGTTAGTTTATTGGGAAAGTGTTAGTAGAGAGGTGGGTGCCATTTTCTTTATTTTGTTTTTCTCTTGTTTATGTTAGTTAGGGAGGTAGTTATATCTATTGTATTTTTCTTTTCTTTGTGTAGCTTAGTCAGTTTCTCCCAAATAGTTAGAGGGTTTGTTATTTTGGCCTTGCCCCCTCTTGAAGTCTTGACATCCTTCCATATCTGTCAAATAAAATAACTTGTTTTTGATATCGAGATTCTTGGCCTTTGTTAAAGCTCTAGGGTTGAGAATTGAGTCTTGCTGCCTCCACACATCACCTTTTCTATTATGTTACTTGTTCCTCCAACCCTAGACTAGCTGGGAACGTAACAGTTGATAAAACTGCGGGGCAGCGCCAAAAAGTTTGTTCCTGAATGTCTGAGTGCGGCTGCAACGTGATCTGTGTGTGAGACTGAACTTAACATCTAACCGCTTCTGTTTCACACAAATGCTGGCACAGACGTGCATGTTTGGCTAGAATCGCTCTGAACTCGTGCATCTTCGGAAGCAGAGCTGCGCTGAAAGTTACAAAAAATGTCATGCACACCGCTACGCGAAACGACGTCGCGCGCACTCAAAGCGAACTTCCACCAACACCGTGATATGGAGATAGAATTGTGCGATGACCTCATAATTGCCTTGCGCACCAAAGCGAATTTGCGGACCCGTCGAGTTTAAATCAGAGCATGTGTGCGTTAGATACAGTGAAGCCAGCGCGTTAGTTTAAAACTCTCCTCTTTTTTTTTTTTTTTTTTTTTTAAATTGTAGAGCGTGCTGGTAGGTTATCATTGCACAAATTAACAATGTAAATGATTTTTATTTATGGGCTTAAAAACAAGATGCAAACAATCAGAATATTGTACCTGGTGGGGAGTGCACAATGTAAACATGAAACATATGCCATTACCTAAATTGTACGGTGGTACAGTTATGGAGGCCCTTCATAATGTAGAGGTCAGCTGCCTGCTCTGCCAGTAGTTAGAAATGGCACTATAGTATGCAGTGTTTAATAAACAGCTGTTTTTCTGTGTTACGTGCAGTCAATAAATTCAGTGCAGTCATGTATTGTGATACGTATCGTATCGTGGCCTCTGTATCGTGATACGTATCGTATCGTGACTTTGCTGGTGATACACAGCCCTAGTGTTGACACGATAGCCTTGTGGGCAGTGCGCTGACATACAGCACCATTGCACTTCAGGTGTCCCATGTTCAAATCTGACCTTTCCCGATCCCGCTGAAGGTGGAAGACAGTGTTGGTATTCATTCCAAAATCAAAATGGCTTGATAATTGACACTGTTTAGGTTTTTTGGGGAACCAGTGAATGGATTTTTATCATTGTAGGATAGTTGTGTCCACACACTGCTAAAAACACATTTATATGCAAATGAATATATTTTGCTCCAATTGTCCCCTTTACAGTTAAAATATTATTTTTGTCAAGTGATGAAGGGATTTCGAAGTCTACAGTTATCAGTGTTGAGGCACATATTGTAATTTTAACCCTAGCCTGGTTAACATGTTTGAAAATGATTAACAGTTGAAAATATTAGACATTTAGAAAAGTAATCAGTTACATTACTTAAAGTAATTGAAAAGTTACACTACTTTTAAGTAGGGTAACTTGTAATCTGTAACCTATTACATTTCCAAAGTAACCTTCCCAACACTGATAATTTGTCAAATAAATGAAACATGATGAAACATTAATTTTAGTTGAAATTGTTATAGATTACTTATACAGATTGTAGTGATACATGACATGGTGAAAAATTACTGAATGAATAATAGTCTACTTAAAGTAGTTTAAGATGAATTTTAAAATTGTGCCCCCTAAAAGCACAAGTGGCCCCTGTCTGCACCCCCACCCTGAATTGAATTGCTATTATTATGAAGTCATCTTTTAAATATCTCAGGTCACGTACCTTTTCACATTTTCAAGATTTCAAGAAGATTACAACAGCTCCAGAATGTATGGTGGATCATCCTGGCCTAGGCTAGAACCTGTTTGTTTAAATGTATTCTCCCTTCAGAATGCATTAAACATCTATAGGGCAGACTATGGGTCTTTAGATCTAAGGGGAATAGAAGCATAAGTTGTTTTAATGCATTTGAGTAATCAGATTTTATTGTAACAAATGACTGAGGAGCAAAGCATAAAGTACTGTTCCATTTGGGTAACTGTTCATCTTAAGTGTAACTTTTTAAAAGTCACATAACCAACTAAACATTTAATGTAACATAGCAAGTACAGAAAGGACACAAAACTGTTTGTACAAACATTTATTGTCTGAAAGATTGTTGTACTGAATACCACAGAGGTTTTTAAGCAGTTTTTCTATAGAACAGCAAGCACAGCAAAACTGATTGTCTATAGACAAACAGCAAATTAATAAAAAAATAAATGTAATAATTATACTAAATTACATTCTTTTTAAAAAAATTAACTTGTTTGGGTGGTGCAAGGAATAAGGGCAGAGTTCCCTGATGCTGAGGGAAGGTATGTGGGCTTCAGACCTGCCCTTGATTGAACCTAGACACGTAGCTGGCTATCACTTCCAGTTTGTCTGGTTTCTCAAACTGGGCTGTGAGATCCTCAGGTGTGGAGATCTTCAGGACCTCATCCACATATGGGGCTGGGTCCATAACAACTTTCTCAAAGATGAGGTCCATCAGGTTGTCCACGTAGTCTGTAAAAATATATTTTAAATAGTTTTAATAATGACTCTGAAGCAGTGTTGCACATTTGTTACTTATTGGAATTTATATTATTTTTAACAGGTTTATTTTTTACAAAAGCAATTTAATACAACAGTTATTTATGTTCTGCTTGTGATATAATGTCTGTATCTACAATGTTTATTTTGAATTTTAAATAAAAGCTTGTTAAACTCACGAAAAGTTGAATCTGCTTTCACTGGCTTTGCAGTGCATTGTCCTTTCTTGCTCTTTAGAAGATTGATCTTATACAGTGGCTCACCAGCTGCTGTTGTGGCTTGGGGACGCCCAGCATTCTCATTAAAATGTAGGGCTGCCAGGTAGAGTCTTTAGAGGAAAATAATGGTTAAACATTTGTTAGGTCGTACGTGTGTTATTGTGTGTGTTTTGACATATGTAAACATTCCAAATGAATACTACTGTACCGAGTTACCTGCATAACATTCCAAGAAAAGCAAAGACAACATTCTTGGGCACAAAACGCCGAATTACGCTGTGAAACGCCTCCAGTGACGAGGTCTGATGGTGAGGGCTCAGCTTCTCAACATCCTTTAGAATCCTCTTGTTTGTGAGCACCTTCTCTAATCTACAGAATACAGGTGTCCCTGGTGGGAAAAGGCGAAATTATCAAACTATGGGACAGTTTTACTAACAGCTTGCGCCTGCGCAAACCGTCTAATAGTACTGTCATGTTATACTAAAGACACGCAGTGACGAATTAGCACTGAAAAGGCATGGACACAGTTATTTTTGCACCTGACCTTATTGAATATGCATTTGTAGGAGTTTCAGTTGCAAAATGTATGGGAAGAGAGTATTCAAATGAATCACGCAATGAGATTTACTAACGTTTGTGCTTATCAAATTACTGGTATTTGTGCCATTATTTAATGCCCAAAAAAGCATGTCTACAACTTGCAGCCATTTTAATCGCAAAATAATTTTTACAGAGAACAGAGAGCACGAGTAGAAGGGAGAGGATTTTTTCCACACCTATTAATTTATTTGGAATGCAAGAAGAACACATTGTCCGAACATATTGTTTGCCAAACCATGTTATGTTTAATTTGCTTCAGGAAATAAAAGACGACTTTGAACCTGAAGTCACGCAATACCAGGTCTATCAAACCTTCATTTTTTGGCCTCTGGTTCTTTTCAACGTACTGTGGCTTCTTTATTTCTTTATTCTTTATTTACAACTACGCTAATTTGTGCTGTGCTTGGTATATTGCGTTGGTCGATATATAAATGTGATGTTGCATCTGTTCTTTAATGTGCGCCTTGTTAGTAAATCACCCACAAAAATGTCCACACTAATCGGCGCTGTTTTGGAATTGCACTCTCACGCTAATTTGCATTGTATAGTAAAATTGGCCCTATATATTTAAAAGGCTAAAAAATAATAATAATTAAAAAAATATATATATATATATTTTACAGGGAAAAGGGCATGTCTGTCATATGCACATAGACACATGATTTACAAATAGGGTGAACGCACCAGCTCTCAACCATTTGCTCTTGTCCCTTGAAGTGCGTTGCGGATGCAAACACCGTGGGAAAACAAGATCTTCATGTGTGTGTATGTCTTGGACATGATTAAGTATTGAAGTCCACTTTGCCACTCGCTCTTGCCCCGAGGAAGAAGAAGCTGCTGTCCAATATATATGGTTTTTTATACTGCGAAGCCACTTCCGCAGTTTCTCACATTCTTTGCTCTGTGAAATCTTCAGCAGTTTCTTGGACAGTCCTAATAATACAAACAAACATACTGTATTCCTGACATGCACAGACATACATTATGTATTTAATTCAAAATAATATAAAAGGGACATTCATGGCCAAAGTTATGAATTCAATTCGTAACGTTTGATTCTTAAAATTGTTCTGCTTTGTTGATAGAATAACCAGTGTGTGATACTAAGTGAAGCTCCACACACAGGAGCTAATACCTTTTTCTATGCACCACACATCGTAGTACTGTGTGATGTTAGTCTCCCGCAGGAATTTCTGTACATGAGGGTGTCGGTCTGTGACAATACTGTCGAAAGTCACACCGTGTGCCCTCAAGACATCAAGGCTCCTCTTTAGACCCTCTTTCTCCATATAGTTGCTCCCTCCGTCTTCATTACTCTGATTATAAAAAAGGGCAGATATGAACATGGTTGACAATTCCTGTTAGCTCAGGACTAGATATTAAAAAAAGGTGGCAGGCGGCTATTTACACAAAGTGAAAGTGAAAATTTTATAAGTGAAAATAGCATATTTTCTTAGCGATAGAGTCTATTTACACTGTTAAAAAAGCAGGATTTTCTACTATTTATACTACTTATAGACCAATTATAGGTCTGTAAACATTCAGGATACACCTGCATCATGGTTGCAGAAAACCCGGGAGAGATAGCCTTTATGGCTAGAGAATTTCATGGATAGGGTACAAAATAGTTAGGTTTAAAAAGATTATAAATTATATTGATTAGATGTCATTTTCAAAATGTTCTCCGCATATTACAAGAGCTTGTCACCCAGCGATAAGCACTGTTATTCAACGAAAGTGACGTTAGAGAGTGGGATCAGTGTTGCCAGATTGGAAATGTCCAAGTATCGTACCAGAAGCTCAAAATTATCGTATTTGGAAGAAAATTACGTATATGAGTCAAACGTACAGAATACAGCTAGACCAACAACTTTTTGACACAACCTGCAAATTACCACAATAGATAAAAAAAAAAACTAGATAAATAACTCCACCTGTGAGCCTGTCACCGGAAGCCTGCGTGTTGCCAGATGTTGAGAGGGTTCTAGCCGTCATGGACCGCAAGATAGTGCTCGCTGGCTTAAAAGCAGGGCACCCTCCTGAATTCTTAACACTCTTGAGGTGTGCACGAGCGCATTTATAGTGTTTGTAATGAGCCGATTTCGTGGATGAGTATAGAAACCCTATGATTACAACTACCATCATCTGAAGAGTCACAAAATTCTGAAATTATCGTACATTATGGGATTTTTTTCATTATTGATTGTATATCGTACAGAGGTCAAAATTATCGTATGTCTGGCAACACTGAGTGGGATAGTCTTACAGATCTGAAACAGGGATGACGTTTTTTGTGGGCAGAGCCTATTTGGAGGCAGAAAATTACGGTTTTCAAGTGGCAGTCTATGGAGCCATGAAATAAAAAAAATTTAAAAAAAGGTAAATTTGATTTTATATTTCAAAATTCTGACTTTATTCTCGCAATTCCGAGATTATATCTCACAATTCTAATAAGGAAAAACAAATCGTCATTCTCTCTTTTCCCCTCGGCTCATCTGGCTTTTTTTCCCTCATATTTGACAAATCACTATTTTTGAGTTAATCGAGTATAAAGGTCTGAATTAAAATATATAAACTTTGGCCTTTGGCGAGGGAAAAAAGTCAGAATTGTGAGACAAAATAAATGTTATGTAAAAATGTTAATAGTAAGGTTTAAATAATATTTCTAATAGTACGGTTTAAATAATATTTCATGCTGTAACTGTAGGGCTAGTACAATATGTCCCCTATGAACAGCATATGCGAATATTACGCCATTTGAAGCTAAACGCAGACGTTTAAATGGACATACTATGGATGAAAACTGTTAGGAAATTTCCCTCCTTTTAAAGCATATCGATTTAACCAATAGTTCTACTATTGTTTAAATCTAATTTATGCTTTAAAAGTAGGGTAATCGTAGCAGGTTTCATCTATAGTTTGTCCGTTTAAACGTCTGCGTTTTGCTTGGCGTCTTTGACGACAGTATTCTATAACAATTATTTGCATTCCGATCTTGACATCAAAAGGCACAATTATATTTTTTTCTTTTATTCCATGGATTTTACCCATTTATCTCCACTTGTTCCCAGTGTTTTTCTGCAACCACTATGCGCACGCAGCTGCAAGTGACGTAACTGTGACGTCTACTCTGAATTGGTCTATTGCAAATAGTGGCAATTATCTGCACCTCAGTATTGTAGTACATTATAAAATGGGATGGCATTAAAAACTTGATTTAAATTATCATTTTTAATTCAAATTATTAAATGGACGCCACCTTATTTGGACAAAAGCCCACCCTACACCTACCCTAACACTACCCAATACTTTATTTTCAACTTTTCGATTACTTCCTTCATTTTTATTGAAAATAAATTCCTTTCCGATATTACTAAATCCCTTTCCTAGGGACCGATTGTGTTACACCAGTCTGTCTGAAATCCTGTGCTGACCAGCTGGCCCCTATCTTCACACAGATCTTCAACAGATCACTGGAGCTGTGCGAAGTCCCTTCATGCCTCAAACGCTCCACCATCATCCCCGTCCCCAAGAAACCCACAATTACAGGACTTAATGACTACAGGCCTGTGGCTCTAACGTCTGTGGTCATGAAGTTTTTTGAAAAACTGGTGCTGGCCCACCTGATCCATCACTGGATTCTTGCTGGATCCTCTTCAGTTTGCCTGCAGAGTAAACAGGTCTGTGGACGATGCAGTAATCATGGGACTGCATTATGTTCTGCAACCTCTAGACAGACCAGGGACTTATGTGAGGATCCTGTTCGTGGACTTCAGCTCGGCCTTTAACACTATCATCCCAAACCTCCTCCTGCCCAAATTATCTAAGCTCTCCGTGCCCATCTCCGTCTGTCAGTTGATCAACAGCTTCCTGACAGACAGGCAGCAGCTGAGGCTGGGAAAATTCTCATCCAGCACCCGTACGATCAGCACTGGTTCTCCTCAGGGTTGTGTTCTCTCTCCATTGCTCTTCTCCCTGTACACCAATGACTGCAATTCTAAAGACCCCTCTGTCAAGCTCCTGTAGTTTGCAGACGACACCACACTCATCGGCCTCATTAAGGACGGTGATGAGTCTGCTTACAGACAGGAGGTCGAGTAGCTGGCTGTCTGGTGCAGTCTCAACTACCTGGAGCTCAACACGCTCAAAACTGTGGAGATGACCGTGGACTTCAGGAGAAACCCCCCTGCACTCCCCCCACTCACAATCATGGACAGCACTGTAACGACAGTAGAGACATTCAGGATCCTGGGCACCACTATCTCTCAGGACCAGAAGTGGGACACTCACATAGACTCCACTGTTAAAAAGGCCCAGCAGAGGTTGTACTTCCTTCACCAGCTGAGGAAGTTCAACATGTCGGTCCTCTACACTTCTAAACGTCTGGTTCAGCTCATCTAACCAAATCTGACCTCATACGACTTAAGAGTGTAGTCCGGACTGCTGAGCGAATCACTTGTTCAACCCTCCCTTTTCTCCAAGAACTGTACTTATCCAGATTGAGCAAAAGGGCTGGCAGAATCACTTTGGACCCCTCACATCCAGCACACTCCCCTCTTTGAACTGTTGCCATCTGGTCGACGCTACAGAGCACTGAGCACAAGAATGGCCATCCATCTCATGAACACTTGACAATAACTGTGGAACACACACTATTTATTCACTCATACACTTATTTATCTAACACACATACTCAGTCTACATTTCAATTTGCACGTAATATACCTGTACATATAACTGTCTATTGTTATATACCTGTACTTACAATTGTCGATTTGTATATTTTTTTTATTCCTTATTTTACTTGTTCTATTTTTTATTTTTTTATTATCTGTTTTTTTTTTTGTTCTGTCACTGTCATTCTGTTACCCCGTGGAAACTTCTGTCACGAAAACAAATTCCTCTTATGTGAAAACATACCTGGCAATAAAAACTCAGTCTGATTCTGATTCTGATTCTTCTGATATGAGCTTTGAAAAGGGCGAAAAGTTGGCAAAAGGCGTTCTTGATCTCGGGTTGATCGCATCAAAAAGCACAAGCTTTACCATCTATGCCACTGGAACGGATGTTTCATAGTCTGCTGCTCTGAAATGGCTTACATTGAATTTGACATGTCAAAATGTCAATAATGTTAATTCCAATGAATGTTTGTAACAGTGTGTATTTTTATACTCACCTGAAGTAGCTGCAGATCATTAATAGTGCTTGTCTTTAGGTCCATCACAGAGTAACTGCCAAACTTGGCAGAATGACCTTTACAGATAAAGGTGTTATGTTTAATTTGTCTTCATATATGACCCTGGAGCACCACCCAGGTCACAAGTATCACCGTAATCTTTTACAAATCCAATACATTGGTAATGCAAAAATCATTATACACTTAAGTAAAAATCATGTTCCATGAAGACATTTTGTAAACTCCCTAACGTAAATGTATCAAAACTTAATTTTTGATTAGTAATATGCATTGCTAAGAACTTCATCTGGACAACTTTAAAGGTGATTTTCTCAATATTTAGATTTTTTTGCACCCTCAGATTCCAGATTTTCAAATAGTTGTGTATCAGCCAAATATTAGCTTATTTATTCAGCTTTCAGATGATTTCAATCATTTAAAATTTACCCATAACACTGTTTTTGTGATCCAGGGTCTCATATGTCCTTTTATGATGCCTTGCTTTCACAGTAATCTCTAAACCGAAACAGTCGGTCAGTATTTAGTACCTGGTAAATTAATCCTCAAGTCACCTCCTAGGACAATGTTCTGCTGTTGACGGAGCTGCTGTAACATGCCATCCTGTGCGGTCTTCCAGCTATGAACAACTGCAGGCTCTATGTAACTTCGGGCATGATTTCGAAAGGTCTCATAGTTTATCATTTTCAGCTGCATTGCCCGGAAGATCTTAGGTCAGAAAAAGAGGAGTGTTTTTTCAGTATGGCTTCAGGGACAGTATGTTAATTTCTCCATGTCAAGTGTAGTTATTGAAGGATTAGTTCACCCAAAAATTAAAATAGCCTGTGATTGCCTCATCCTCGAGGCATCCTAGGCAGGGGCATAGATTACGCGGGGGACGTGTCCCCCCCACTTTTAATATCACATAAATTCATCCCCCGCGCTTATTCGGGCAAGTGTGTTCACATAGAGGTTTTCAAGAGCCGGTGTGAATAAATATAGATTTAAATTCAAAGAGACAGGATAGTATGTGCAAGATCTGCGTTTTAGTTCGGACCCAGACATAAGGCGAGATGACATTGCGGAGCGCTAAACACTCCAGGCAGTGTATGTTTCATTCAATATGTACGGAGGGCGCTGCGCCGCAGAACGGTCCGTATGAGGAAATTCCTAATATTAAATGGACACAAGCGTCCAGCTATCGCTGTATGAAAACAGTTGTTTTCAGAAAAACAGAAACGTTTGGAAAACATGAAGACATTAAACATACGATTGCATATGGTTTATTTGTGTTTGTCAAGTCATCTCCAGGTAATAAATAAAGTATATGAACAATGCAGTGCTAATTGACATAGCATTTATTACAGTATTGAAACTATTCTGCCTTATTATGTGATAAAAAAGTGTTTGTAGTATATAAGCAAATCATTATTATTGGTTATTGTCCAGCAGTTATCTGATTTCTAAGCCAATTAAAAGCTAGAAATGAGAGAAAAAATAAAGTTGACTATACACTAAAAAATCTTACTGTCCCCCCCCAAAAAGTTTGAAGTGTTATGTTTTTTAAAGAATTCTCTTGTTTACCAAGCCTGCATTTATTTGATCCAACGTACAGAAAAACGTCTCAGGTTACTTATGTAAACATGGTTCCCCGAAGGGAACGAGACGATGCGTCTCTAGGGGTCGTATGGGAACGCCTTGTCATGACTTGTGTCGGAAGCATACCATTGAAAAAAAACCAAACTCGTTGGGCCGTCGACAGCCAGACGTCACTACCGGTTGCGGATCTATAGTAAAATAGACGCCGGGGAAGCACAAATCATTCACTCTTCGTCTGAAGCTGCGTCCGCAGCATGAGCAAGAAACCTAGGGCGCCGTGTCTCATTCCTCTCAGGGAACCATGGTTACGTAAGTAACCTGAGACGTTCTCTTTCATGGGAACTTCGAACTGCATCCTCTAAGGGTCGCTATGGGGAACGATATACCCATGCCACCATGCTGAGGGGAATGCATGCCAGAAACCATGGCGAGCACTAAGAACCAACTCTACCATATTGCTCTGGGAGTCGCCCCTGGGACGTTAGACAGCTATCAGTGACGTTATTCCCCATGGCCAAAGGCCTAGGCTACATACCACAAAAAACTTACCTATTAGGGCCAGAACTCCTGGGCCCGGGGTAGAGCTCAAGGCTTGGAATCAGGAATAGATTCATTTAAGGGAATACGACCAAGAGCCTAGAATCATACTAGTCTTGGCCTGTCACACAGGGGCTACCGCATGTATCGCTTTGTATGTGCTGAAGGAACTGTCTCAACAGACCCTAGTAGCAACACCCTGTTAAAGTAGGTATCCAAAGGATAAATAGGAAGAGTGGTGCCCAAGGCGGAACCAGGGATTTAAACCACTCAGAAAGAGCACAAAGCTATTGTGCGTAGCTCTTACCGTACAGGATTTCAGAAAAGTGGGCAAAACATAATGTGCACACTTACCACTTATGGGGATTTTAGAAAAGTGGGCAAAGCATAAAACGTGCACAATCTTGAAATACCGTTCGGGGTGTTCTCGTGGACAGCCGGGAGCGAGGAAATCCAAAATCCTAAGAGAGGATTAACCTCGAACGACACGCCATACTCACAACTAAACCCTCAATGGTGGGGGAGCGATGCTTCCCTTATATATATATATATATATTAACATTTCTGTCTCCCTCACTTCTGAAATGATGGCTACGTGTAGGTGTATATGCCTTCCTCTTCAGACGAATCCAATCGGAGTTATATTAAAAAATTATCCTGGCTCTTCCAAGCATTAGAATGGCAGTAGGCGGGTGTTTTTTTTCAACAGTCCAAAAGACGTAAAATAAAGCGCGCGCGCACCCATAATAAAACGTGCCTCACACAGCTCCGGGGTGTGAATTAAGGCCTCCTGTAGCGAATTGATGTGCTTTTGTAAGAAAAATATCCATATTCAAACGTAATAAACACTTTTCTCTCACTTCCGGTATCTATCATACGCAGAAGCCGTTCCGTAGATATGCAAGTCTCGTGAGTTTGTTTACAGGAACAAAGGAAGCAAAGATTCCTTACTTTAGCAAAGGAAAACAGTCTCCTCTCGGCTTATATCGAAATCCACCTACATTTTTTTGTAACAAATCCTCGTTTTGTGCTTCTAATTCGGGACTGACGTTGTTTTGCCCTCTCTCTGAGTTCTTAACTAATCACGGAAAAGCCGACTTTCGTCTTTTGGACAGGTAGATGGACGTGAGATGAACGGGTCATTCAGTATAAATTGTATGGTTTTTTTCTTACAAAAACGCATCGATTTGCTTCAGGAGGCCTTCATTCACCCCCCGGAGCTGTGTGAGGAACGTTTTATTATGGATGTGTGTGCTTTATTTAACGTGTTTTGGACTGTTTAACAGAAACACCCACCCACTGTAATGATAACGCTTGGAAGAGCCAGGATAATTTCTAATATAACTCCGATTGGATTCGTATGAAAGAAGAAAGTCAGATACACCTAGGATGCCTTGAGAATCCGTGTATCATTCGATCATTCATTTTTTTATTTAATAATGAAAGTAGAAAAATTAGAAAATGGCTCCTTTTTCGTTTTTTCGTTTTTTCCCAAAAGACGAAAAACGAGAATTCAGCTTAATTTTTTTTTTTCGTTCATGGGTGGAAAAATGAATGAACAGCTTGAATATTGGATTTCTACAAGTGGGTGGGAATTAAACGCCCCTTTCTGCTGATTGGTCAGCCGAATATCAAACCGTGCCGTCATCAGTTCTTTTGCAGTTTTCACGCAGCAGAATAATAGTTGCTGCTGCAGTTGTACGGATTCTTAAACAGTTTTATTGCAACTACATTTCATCTTTTATTATCAAACAGACTAATGAATAGCTCGATACAACTCGTACCGGGGCAGAGTCTAGACAGGGCTTTCTTCTGTTTAGACCAGCGGTTCTTAAAGTGATAGGGGGTCCGAGAAATAATTTGCTATAGCCTAAACTATTTCCAAACTGTAAAGTGTTTTTTTTATCATGATACATAGGCCTACTGTGATTTATTCCAAAGTGACATATATGACCATTAAACGCTTATATGAAGCTTTTAAAAGATGAGTATTCCCTGTGGTTTGTGTTTGTGGCATGCGCCAGAAAGATGCTCAAGGAGACCGAGACGTGTTAAAGCAGTGCATTCTGTTGTTCTCTTAATTTTTCAAAGGCATGACATTTTGTAATTATTTTGAACATAACGTTACACAATTAAAAATAATACATTTTACCATACGACTATAAAATGACAGAGTATTAAGTTATTTCCCCTCGATGGGGAAAAAATCCAAGTGAACATCAATCAGTACTCAATATTAATTTAAACCATTAAATATGACTGCTGCTTATTTCCTTTGCACTTCAATACTGGTCTGCGCTTGACTGTAGTCGCGTCTGTCTGCTTATTGAGTTTATGTAACCCATCGCAATTTATTGGAACTGTGAACTAGAGTGAATATTCACCTTAATGTTGTTCTAAAGGCTTATTACTTAACAACACAAAAATGTCCTGCTCCCACGTGCCAATTTAATGGCAGAGAATGGTGAATTTATTTTTTTTTTATTTTTTAAGCTGATGCATATCTGTCGTAAAATAATCAAATGCATCTCGTGGCGTATATTCCAAACATTCTGAAGGTATACTGAGGGTTTGGTGAGAAACAAACTGAAATGGAAAGTTATTATATTTTATGAAAATCTTACGTTGCAGTGCCGATTCTGCGGCAGCAGCTCCGCCGCGCAAAAGTGCTCTTTCTTTGAGATATCATTATAATCAATTTTACACAATACTACATTATATAACTCTAACAGTAGGCTGTTTAATATCTGCTGTTCTCCGGTTGTCATTCAGAATGGCAGTTCTTGCGTGAACATAGGCCTGTATATACCCAAGCAAATTTATTATTCTTTCCTTTTTGTCTTATTGTTTAAAATATTTATTTTGAAACAAGTTAATTAATTTCTTAATTAAACAAACAGGCTTACTGGGTGAGCAGGGTAGGCTAAAACAGCTGTCATATCATACCCTCCCATGCCCAGCTGATGCAAAGAATAGAATTTATATCTACACAGAAGAAAGACCTGTCTAGACTCTGCCCCAGTATGAGTTGTGTGAGCTATTCATTAGCCTGTTTGTTTGAAAAAAGATGAAATGTAGTTGCAAAAAATGTGTTAAGAATCCATACAACTGCAGCAGTGGAGGACTATTATTCTGCTGCGTGATACTGCGGAAGTACTGATGAAGGCACGGTTTGATCTTCGGCTGACCAATCAGCAGAAACGGGTGTTTAATTTCCGACCAATTGTAGAAATCAAATATTCAAGCTGTTTATGCATTTTTCCACCCATGAACGAAAAACGAAAAACGAAAATTTAAGCTGAATTCTCGTTTTTCGTGTTTTAGAAAAAAACGAAAATACGAAAAAGAAGCCGTTTTCAAATTTTTCTACTTTCAATATGAAATAAAAAAACAAATGATCGAATGATACACGGATTCTTGAGAGTAAGCACGGGCTAATTTTCATATTTGGGTGAACTAACCCTTTAAAGATATTAAACGCTATAGTCAATTATTGGCTATACAGTGAAATTCTTATCCCCTCTTTTAAGTTTGGGGGGGGGGGGCTCTTTGGGGGGGGGGGGTGTTGGGGGGAAGAAAGAGGCACCAGAGGCATACAGTGCAACAGAAAGCTGAAGGTTTCCTGCAGCAGTGCTTCCAAGAATTGGCTGACTATTCCATTTTCTAGAGAAATCACAGTCTGGGCACCGTTGTTCTACAGAGAGGAACGTGCCAACCCTTCTCGTCCGCACATCGGAAACACGGTAACACTCAGGGCACTGCTCAAAGAGCTCCAGTAGGCAGCTTTCATAAACAATGTATGTTGCATTCTTATGAGCCGGCTTGGAAGATTGCATCCTATTAGAATAACACAGATTTTTATTATTTTTTTAAAGTGACCCTGGACCACAAAACCAGTCTTTTTTTTTAAAAGAATTTGGGATCTAAAATTTGAGATCTACAACTATTTGAAAATCTGGAATCTGAGGGTGGAAAAAAAATCAAAATATTGAGAAAATCGCCTTTAAAGTTGTCCAAATGAAGTTCTTAGCAATGCATATTACTAAACAAATTAAGTTTTGATATATTTACGGTAGAAAATTTACAAAATATCTTCATGGAACATGATATTTACGTAATATCCTAATGATTTTTGGCATAAAAGAAAAATGGATAATTTTTACACATACAATGTATTGTTGGCTATTGCTACAAATATACCTGTGCTACTAATGACAGGTTTTGTGTTCCAGGGTCACAAATGACCAAATTACACATAACATCTTAAATATTTTGAGGAATGCAATCCAACTGAATGCAAAATGTTAAGAAAAGTCTGTTACTCACGTCACATCTGTTGGGGCTTAGTAAAGCGTGACAGTCTACAGGAATCATAGTAGAATCTATCGCGCTTGCGTGATCAGACTTGAGCTGCCTCCAAAGGGTCCTTCTTCATCCACAAGCTTTCAAACGGAGTCTCTATTCGGCCTCTTTTTTGATGTTGATGACAGCAGTGTTGTGAGGAGCCAACGGCCAATATCAGGGCTTAGACATAGCTGTCTTGTGCTATTAGGGATGCAACAATACAGTTAGCCCACTGTTCAATACATACCTCGGTTTTTGGTTTGGTTCTGATGGCTTGGCACATCAGAGTGTTTTTTGCAACAAATTAACAAAAAAACAATCCCCTGTAAAGTGATGTACACTGGTAAAAGATGGTGGATTATATATGCCTACTTAATTGCTTGTGACGAGGAGTATTATTTTAACCACTAAAAGTATGTATTGGCCAGTACTGAGCGCTATAACAGATGTTCATGTGTGTTTCATCATACTGGAACCCAGAAGGAGCACCCTCGCGCAGATAGAAATCAAATATGCATCACAGAAGAAACAGAACTGATGACTTCCAGGAAATCCCTAATAGGATTAAAGGCATGGTGATCACGTAATGAAAGAAAAAGAAGAGAGTAACGTACTATAGTTGTATCTTAACTTAATAGATAAGTTAAAGGGGGGTGGGGTGGGGGGCCAATATAATGGAAGGGGAACATGTGTATATATATGCGTGTATGTGTGTGGTGTGTATATATATATACACCACAACATACACACATACAGTACCAACGCACTGTTATGTAAATGTGTTTTGGTTTTTTTTTTTGGGTCTTCTTTTTAATGTCAATTACATTTCATAATCAAAGCATGTCCAATTAATTAAAAATCATGAAACTAAACATTAACATCAATTATTAAAAAGTTAAACAAATATTACATGTTTACGGTTTATGTTTCCAACCTTTATGTTTTAGAACCAAATTCAGTTTTAGATGCTAATTATTGGGAAAAAAAAAAATAAAAGGGCCCATATAAAAGAAGTTTAATTTATTTTTACAATAGCCTTATGATTTTTTGCTCAGAAATTCTGTGTTGTGTATTAAAATTTGTTTTAAGGCATAAACATTAATTTAATCTATCTTTTAAGTAATGAAAATAAAACAAATTTTATTTTTTGGAAAATAAAGGTCATTTAATATTACAATTAAAACATTGAAGAAATATTGAATGCTTATTCCTTAAAAATAAGGTTTTAATAAATTTAGTAGTAGTAGTAGCAGCCTGTTACACACATTCTGCTCAACAATAGTAATATATTTCTGCCAACGCCCTCAAGTTAAACCGAACTTTTATTTCGACAGGTTGCCGTGAATACAATTACATTTCTGTGTGTGTATGACATGATGATAGTTTTACTTAAATGAAACGGTCAAATGCTCATGAAGTGACTCTCAGAGCAGTTCTGGAGATGTTGTTCATGTATTTATGTCCTCATTAGTGAGACGGCAGACGTTAATATCACCGGAAGCATCACGCGCGCTTCAGTACGAGTAATACACAAAACCGCGCGTCTGCGCCATTCATAAACACAGAGACACGCAGAATTAATATTTAAATATGAATCATTTTGCGGCTTAATATTTACAAATACTAGTGGGGAGTGGCTCAACTTGTGTGTATGCGCGCGCGCATCGGGCGGAACTCCGCTGTGCGTGATACAGAGAGCGGGACCATAACTTAGACAAAAATTACATGCCCTTGTGTAAATAAGATAAATAACATAAGGCTATTTAGGTTGTTGAATAAAAGAACAAAGTATGGACCTGTTCTATTGGAAAGTTAACTTTAAATGACTTCTGTTGTGATCTGGCGCTATAGAGAAAATATAATTAAACAAAATTAACTTGACCTTGAAGGGGCCGCCCCCCTAATATAATGGCAGGGGAAACACTGTGTAAGCCAATTGCTAATCGACAAAGCCTTTATTACAGTACGTATTTTCTGCCTCATTCTGTGATAAGAAGCCACATCAGATCATAAAATGAAGTTATTTCAAACACTTGACCAATGTTGTGACGTAAAAGCAAGTTATAATGGCCTCTTTTGTTGAACAACAGGTTTAGAAAGACTTCTTATAGCAAGTCATTACAAGGGAAGATGTACAGCGTGTGCTGCTAATGCACATTATAAACGGGGAAACATTTACTCATCTCAGCACGTTAATTCACGGGCACACAGCCAATTCTGAGAGAAATAAAACACATGGAAATTATTTCAACGCAAAACCACAATTCACGAGCACATACTGAACCGTGGATGTCGTACTGAACGGTTCGATTTTATATTGAGAACTGTGACATCCTTAGTGCCTATGTTATATAATAATACACATTTTGCTACCGTGGAATATGAAATTTAAAAAACTTTAAAAAATCACCACAGAAACAGAATAAATGAATTCACAGAACTCTGTAGGATCTAGATCAGCAAACCTGTGCTTTTGTAGTGAGGGCGTAGAGTTTTTATTGACAACTGGGTGCCAACGGTGCAGATTTGTGTTGTGTCCGTCTGGCAGGCCACATGATGCACCTTGGCCCATTCTTCAGACGAGCTTGACTAAACAAAAGTAAATAAGTGAATGCGTAAAATATATTACCCCATCATTATATATTTAAAGACATCAATGGGAGTGCTAATCGTCTTGAATCATACATAGTTGCAGGCTGTACAAACTATTTGGAAAGTATTGTATTAAAGTCACCATTCTTATTCATGCAGTTATAACAGCTCAAAAAATATTTAATATACATTTGTAAAGGACTAGTCATTACCAAACACCTTTATAAGCCTTCTACAAAGGTAACCTTAATGTAGTGTTACCATGTTATCTTTACAGAAAACACAGTTTATAATACCACAATCACCTTAATGTATTGTTCATTATAAACGTGCGGTTATGCATGTTATTGAGAATGTCATAATTTCTATTTATAACAATGTTCTCTGAGACTGTTAAAGGATAAGTTCACTTCCAGAATAAAAATGTCCTGATATTTTATTTACCCCCATGTCATCCAAGAAGTTCATGTCTTTCTTCAGTCGCAAAAAAATAAGTTTTTTTTTGAGAAAAACATTTCAGGATTTTTCTCCATATAGTGGACTTCAATGGTGGCCAACGATTTGAACGTCCAAAATGCAGTTTCAGTGCAACTTCAAAGGGCTCTACACGATCCCAGCCGAGGAATAAGGGTCTTATCTAGTGAAACGATCTGTCATTTTCTGGAAAAAATTAATATTCATACACTTTTTAACCACAAAAGCTGGGCTTGCTCTAGCTCTTCGATGTGCGTCTTCACACATTACGTAATCCTGTTGGAAAGGTCATGTGTAGTTAGTTCTTCCTCTTTGTACTTCAGTTAAAAACTCCATCTTATTTTCTCCTCCAACTTTAAAATCATCCGGTATAGTTGTTTTACCTTTTTAGTAAAGGGCAATGACTTTCTTTTGCATGTTGGTTTCGTAAACACTGGTTCAGTACTTCTGCCTGTGTCACGCGTGACCTTTCCAACACATCAGCTAATAAAGACACACATGCGCATTGCAGAGCTAATGCTAGCCGAGCATTTGTGGTTAAAAACTGTATAAATATAACTTTTTTCCTCTTATTCCCTCGGCTGGACGTTTTGTAGAGCTCTTTTAAGCTTGCATTGAAAACTGCAATTTGGACTTTCAACCCGTTGGCCACCATTGAAGTCCATTTATATGGAGAAAAATCCTGGAATGTTCTTTAGCCGCATTCATCGTGAAACTTGCTAAGCACATTTCTAGGAAAAGTGATTTGCAAATTTAAAAAAAATAAATAACCTTTACTCACTTCTGCTGAAGGTGAAGCTGGATCACGAACAGTTGGTACCGATCCATCCCTCAGGATCAATTTTGTAGCAAAACCTGCTTTGTACTGACCCTCATTTACAAAGCAGTCTTGTGTAAAATGATTCGAGCGAACATAGACGCATTTATGTAAATCGGGGGTGCGTTCTCTTCAGAAACAAATGTAATCCACTGAGTCTTCAGCGGCTCAGATGTCGGGAGTAAATGACTGCTATGTTCATTATTACATCCAACAACAGAGCACCTCAATCGCTTGGGAGCCATTCTCCGGCTTTCGAAACAATGGCGGACTGTTTACAGCTCACTCAAGGCGGGTCTGTGATAAAACACCAGCAATCAGCAATCAACAATCGTGGGAGGAGCCTGTGCAATGTGACATCACACAGATAAGAATCTGAGAATGGCTTGATCTGAGACATTGATTTTTATTGGGGGACTTTGCTGAGCACAAATAAGCTAAGTGTCATAATTAGCAACAGGACACCACTTATTCTTTTGTAGCAATAGCCAACATACATTGTATGGTACGTTCCAAAATTTAGTGAAGTTTCTTTTATGACAGAAATACACTAGATATTACGTATATATGAAGTTTCAAGTTTCATGAAGATATTTTGTAAATTTTCTACCATAAATTGATTAGTATTGTTCATTATAAACGTGCGGTTATGAATGCTATTGAGAATGTTATAAATCGAAATTATGACAATGTTCTCTGAGACTGTTAAAGGATAAGTTCACTTCCAGAATAAAAATGTCCTCATATGCATTGCTAAGAACTTCACTTTGACAACTTTAAAGGCGATTTTCTCAATATCTTGATTTGTTTTGCACCCTCAGATTCCAGCCAAGTATTGTCCTATCCTAACAAGCCATACATCAAAGGAAAGCTTATTTCATTACAATTTCAGAATTTTTTTTTTTTTTAAAACACCTTAGGACTGGATTTTTTGTGGTCCAGGGTACTAGGTGGATTTTTATCATTATAGGGTGGTTGTGTACACACACTATCAACACACATTTATGTTCAAACACCATATAAAGGTAAGTTTGCATCTGATGACCCCTTTAATACATTTGGCCAAAATCTGGAAAACATGATGCTGTATTGGCTATGACTAAGTGCAAGAAAGGCTGCTAGATCAAGACTCTTCGTGTGTTTTTCTTTTTGGGTAAAGAAAACTCTGTACTTTATTATTGTTGTAAAGCCTATCTATGACAAGCAAAACATTTCTCTACCTGAATCATCCTTGTAATCGTCATTTATTAGCAACTGAAATGCTCTAAAGCAGGTACACACAAATAGGCTTAGCTGGTAGCAAGTTGCAAAGTGCAATACTTTACTTTACATCTAATTTAAACAGTAATTCAAAACAGTGAAAAAGACCAGCTCCTTAAACAGAGCCAGACATTTTTAAAAGACCAACACATCTAATAACATATAAATACAAACATACACATTTCAATACATTTAAATACAGCACAATATAAAACAAACATACACTTCAATCACATACCTAGCACCAGCTCCGACAACAGTTCTCCAGCTCTGGCATAAACTCTCGTTGCTGTCTGCACAACATATTTTATAAACATAATTATACAAAATATCACACTTTAGTATTAGCCTACATCAAACATTGTCACATACCTAACAACCGCTACAACTGTTTTCCAAACCTGGCACAAACCTGCACAAAATATTTTAACGCACATGATTACAAAATATCACGCATTTAAAAAGTGTTACAGCCAACATAGCCAATAAAACTTGTATTTACCTCAAACAGAGAAATCACAGTTACCATTGCTCCAAAGCTAATGCTATTTCATTCATAAAGGACGCGAGGCTGGAAACTACCGTACTCACCCTACCAAAGAGGACTACCGTAAATACTCTATAAAATACTATTAAATAGTAGTATTATTATTATTATTCGTTTTTGTCAAGTCCTGGTAAAAAAATAATACTATATATATATTATCTACTTCCTTGATATCATCTTAATCATCTTAATTTCTATTTTTTTTATTGTTTGTTTCTCTATCTTCTTAATCTGATGGAGCAGAAAACATTATGCTCTCAAAAGATGGTCTGACAATCCATCAGACTGCAGTCGCTGTACGACAGATCTCTGATACAGCCATTCCATATGATCACTCTAAGATCCTGAACAAAATTTATATATAACTGAAACTTGGTAGGAGAGTGGGGTAAGATGAGCCATCGTTTATTTGTGTGGTCCTCAAGATAAGTGAAAACGAGGCAGAAGTACAATGAAAGTATCAATTTCAGAATGTTTCCTATCCTTTTAAATAGTCAGAATGTATCTATGACAAAGGGTTCTAAAAATATGGCTTCTTATGAAAAAGTGGTTCTCATGGCTCAATTTGCCCCAGGGTGGGGGTAAGTTGACGCGAGTCGGTGGGTAAGATGCACCATCTGGGTGTAAAATGACCATCTGACGGAATCTGTTTCAAACCCATGTTCAATTTTAAAGATTATCTCTTTTAAAAACTAATTTAATAATCAAATTTCCTTTTTCAAACAGTCATATTTCTTTTCTTAAAGCTAACTTAAACAACATAAAACCAACCAAATAAAGTTTACATTTCAGTCTTTAATTGTTTGCATTTCTGAAACAATGCGTTGAACACCAAAGTTGTAGCCTTCCTAAAAACAAAATAAACAGAGTTTGTTGTTGAGTCAGTAAAATTAAAGGGGTCATATTATGCTTTTTTAAAGATCATTATTTTGTGTATTTGGTTGTAACGAAGCATGTTGGACATTGCTTTAATGAAATCCATTTAAATTCCGTTCAAAAAACACATTTTTTTTAAATACTATATATACTGTAGGAATCTATGCCCCGCCTCTTTAGCAACGCTTCTGTTTTCTCCAAAGGCTCCTTGTCGACAAGCGCAGTCTGCTCTGATGGCCAAATAAAGTGTTTTCTTTAGGCTAGAAAACACAGCGTCTCCGGACTGATGCTTCAGCACGAACCTGTGGTTACTGAAAACCACGCCCTTCTTTCTTTGCGGCACATTTGGGCCGCATTATGCCAATATTCAACATAGTGCGATGATATGTGGCAGCTAGGCGTGTTAGAAGAGGCGTTTTAGGTGTGGTTGATTCTTAACTTTGATAAAGAATATCTCTTTGGTTTTGAGACTTTAGTCTTTGCAACTTCAGGGATCTTATCTATGCACAATCAGCTTGTAACACTCCAAAGAGAAAGGAAAACTTGAAATTGCATCATATGACCCTTTAAATAAAAAAATGAATTAGAAGACAAGAATAAATGTCACTGAAACTAATAAACATTTTAGTCAAAAGATTCTTGGCATGGTAGCATTTCTGCAATGTTTAACAGTCCATTAGGGACTACAGGTGGGAAGATGTATATGATTATGTGATGAAAAGCATCTGGTTCTTGAGAAGGATTTGGTGCACTTGTACACTGTCCCTATCAAATAAACTACGTCTAATATTATGATAAACTAAATCAGTTGTAATACCAGTTTATATTCAGGAAGAGTTTAACTTACTTCAGTGCTTAGGTGGGTGTACGTAAAATGCGGGTCATTTACCCCAAAACATTTGGCTCACTTTGCCCCATAGCTGCCATTTTGGAAGAAATAGCTACTGTTGCTTACCAGTTCAGGCTAATATTTAGCTAAATAATTTGCATGGTTGCTAAAGCAACTGTATGCATTATAAATATTTTAGACCTTGATCAATTTCTTTGATGAAACAGCCATTACATCTGTTATGCTGAAATTATACCTTGACAAGCCAAAAACAGTTTTTAAAGTAATTGGGTGCCTTCATCTCCTCCCATGTGTTTGTTTTCTTCACAGTCTGGCAGAAATGATGGGTGCTTCCAAAATACATGGTCACATGACAGTAAAAGTGAACAGTTACCAAGATACAGGGGGCCACAAAATGATTATTACACCATCATCAATAATTAACCAGAACCATGTAAGCATCATTTTTCTACACTTTTATTGCTATTACAGATGTGCTTTAGAAACACAGCTACAACAACCAGACAAGCTAGTATTAAAATGTGAAGGGTCAAGAGCCCAACTAAAGCAAACACTGATCACCACAATGGTGACTTCAAATTGTATTATTTTCAATAAATTAACATCTAAACCTCTGTTTATTCTCAAATAATTTTTGTAGATATATGACAGAAATAAAGTCAAACTGTAATGCTGTTTGTGGAGTTGTTTGATCATGTTCTGCTGTCTTATTTCAGTTGATATCATCTAAAGCTGTGGCTGAAGTCAGTTGTAGTTCTTGTGTTTCTCTTTTCTTCAGTGATTCTGCTTGTTAACAGCAGCTGTTCAGCACTAATGCTCAATCGGCACTTAATTAATCACAGAATTATCTCATTAACTTCAGCACTGCTTCACTCTGTAGTGTGGACACATTATAAGTGTTCATTTAAAACAGGATTTTGTTGTGGGGTTTAAAGGGTTAAATATGTAAGATGGAAATAAACAGCATGAAATGTAATTTAACAGTAATAAACTGTAATTATTTTACGGCCACAAACTGTAAAAAAAAACAGTTATTTACTGGCAGCACGGTTGCCAGTAAATAACTGTTTTTCTACAGTTTGTTGCCATTAAGTCCAGGAAAAAACAGATTTACCAAATGAAAAAAGTTAATTTGACTGAAATATTTGTGAACATTCATAGAAAAAAAGTTATGCAAAGTCATGAATTGATCAGGAGAGTAAATATTGAACTGAACTGTAGTGATGGGAAGTTCGGATCATTTTTACCGACTAGGACCAAAGAATTTCAGCAAAATGAACGAATCTTTTTTTGTGTCATTTTGTTCATTTTAGCAAAATATTAAAATGTTACGTTTTACTTCCCTAACACGTCTACTACTTAAACGTTGATCACACTACAAACAATAAAAAACTGCTATAAGAAACAGAAAAGATTAATTCATTGTAAACTTACCTGGGTCTTCAGTCCATGATTAGCTCACCTCACCTCTTATCTGACAAGTCTTCGGGTTTGAGTCATTCATTCATCACGTGATAGACCCATAAGCTTTAACCAATGCAGTCTGAGCCGGAAAGAGAATGATTAGTTCATCTCTTGAGTCTTCGGGTTTTGAGTCGTTCGTTCATCACGTGACAGCATTGTATAGAGAAATTAGTTCATTTAGGCTACAAGCTTCTTTACAAACGGGTGCATAGTTATTATTATAATGATTATAATCATTATTATAATTATTATTTACTCTAACAGTTACATGATGCATTTCTGGTCTCAAATGTAGCTTTTGACTTTATTACCGTTCTACATGTGTGATTTGTTCAGTATGCGTTTCCTTTCCATAACATGATGTTGTAACCAACAGGTTAATAAAGAGTTGGACTATTTATAAGTTCTTCTGGCCTCAGATGCATATGTTAAGCTATGGGGGCTGCACGTGCATAGATACGAACGATCAAACACGAAGAGTAGAAACACGGGAAACTACTAAACTAATTCCGTACGAACCTATAGGCAGGGATCTCAATCTGGCCCACGAGGATCACTTTACTGCAGAGTTTAGCTCTCTTTTTTTTTTACCCTAATCAAACAACCTGAGCATGCTAATCCATGTATTCATGATCATTAGAAAATCACAGGTAGCTGAGTTTGATCAGGGTTGGAGCTAAACTCTGCAGCGCATTGGACCTCCAGGACAAGATTTGAGGAACCCTGACCTATAGGATGTGCGAGGAGCGACAGCTGAACGAATCATCACGAGATGGCGTTTCCCGAGTCACATTAAAGATTCGTTCAAAATGAACGAATCGTTCAAGAACGACCCAACACTACTGAACAGTATTATTGTGTTTTGGCACAAGAGAGATCTGTTAGTTTAATGTAGTTTTGTGGGTCTCCATTGTGCTGGAGAGTAGAGCCTGTGCTTCACTCAATGATGAGCCACAAACACTGATGTTCTGCTGCTTTATTTAAAGGCAGTAACTGTGGAGTTGCTGATACAGTAATGATCTCTTTGTTACTTCATCTCACACACACGTGTGCTATAGCTAGCAATGAACTGCAATGATTTGAGTTAAAGTCATATTTTTAGTTATTTTGCAGTTACACATTAAGTGTTTGCAGTTTTATACTAAGAAATATTCCTTCTCAGTGGACTCAAATGAAATAAGTTCACAGTACTAACATCGTATGAATGCTAGTTTTTAAACTCGAACTGTTTGAAGCAATGGGAGCGGAGTTAATTTCCATGGTAGAATTACGGTAAAACACTGTAAAAATTAAGAGTTGTAAATTAACGGTTGAGAGCTGTAAATTAACAGTACCTAACTGGCAACCCTGCTGCCAGTAAATTACTGTTATTTAATGGCACAATTTTTTAGTGTAAAAAGTACAAGAGTAATGTGTTTTAAATAACAACTCTTTAGCATTTTGTTGCTGTACCCTGATTTATATAGTATTTTTGTTTGCTTTTACATATCTATCCTCCTGAGACCCTCTGTCCTCAGTATAGAGGACATTATATTTTAGTGCATTTCTCTGAGACTACATGCCACGGATGTCCTGTAATGAGCACATCTAGGGCTTTTCAGCGATACTAAGTGTTTGGAAGTTGGTCTCGTTGGTCTTCAAAATTGGCTGACATTAATTTAGAGATCAAATGTAACACTCATATGGAAATATGATAATATTTTGTAATTGTCATTTAAATCGACAAATTTTTTAAACTGTTTGTCATAAATCAACATCTCGGGAACATGTTATAGAACAGAACTGACAGAAAACTTCCCACATTCTTCAAAATAACTTATAACAACATATTCAGCAGAAGAAAAAAATGTATACAGGTTTGAACAACTTGCAGGTGAATAAATGATGACGGTCTTTTTGAGGGGAACTATCCCATTACTGACCCAACACATATCATAATAATGTTTAAAATTTTTACATCATAATAGTTAATTTATATATATATTTTGGGCAAAAATGTATTTCTTTTTAAATTATTGTTTAATAGAATTATATTAGTTTTGGCTGAGTTTGGAATAACACCAGCGTTCTACTCATTTGTATTCATCCCTTTCAATCTTAAGCCAGCAGTAGATGTTAAAGGGGTCATATGATGTGCTAAAAAGAACATTATTTTGTGTATTTAGTGTAATGAAATTACACTATGTTTATGTGGTTTAAGGTTAAAAAACACATTATTTTCCACATACTGTACATTATTGTTTCTCCTCTATGCCCCGCCTTTCTGAAACGCGTCGATTTTTACAAAGCTCATCGGTCTGAAAAGTGTGCTGTGATTGCTCAGCTATCCAGTGCATTATGATTGGCCGAATACCTCAAGCGTGTGACGGAAATGTTATGCCCCTTACCATATTGTGATGATGCCCTGTCGGGCCGGAGCGATTATTCAAAAACATGATAACCCATTATAAATGAGGCATTCGTTGTATCCAGTGGGGAAATATTTATGGATTATAATGACTTGTACTGTCTTTTTACGCGTTTGTTACATCGTAAACATAAAACCATGTCTGCATTTGTGATCGGAGAAATTACAAACAACAAGCCCTACTCTACACTGCCCAAAACTCGTGTTTGAATCATCAGTGGCAAATTCTTTAACTCTGCACTGTACATACGTATTTATGGAATAATACTACGAAAAAGAAGACTCTTTGCCTCCCACTGCCAGCAGCTTACATTCTGGAGATGGGAAAACACAGCTGTCTACATTCAAACAGACGAGAGAGAAAATGCCTCCTGTTGAATCTACTTGTTGTATAAACTGCCGCAAACTTCTACAAAGGATTGCGGTTCTTGAAACAAAGTTACTTGCTGGACTTCCAAAACAGGCGAAACACAGCAGACCATCATCACGGACCCCCTCAGCATGTGAATCTCATCAGTTTATACCAAGTGTAGTGTTACAAGCCGAAACTGATCGACACACTAATCAATGGCACAAACAGGGAGCGAGACCCAAAGGCACTAGAGACATCAGACTGTGACGAGTATCTCATATTGCTGCGGTAGCATCCTCTACCCCAGATTCGGCAATGACAAGACTAGTGAATACTGGTATTCTACCACCCCCTATACATCTTGAGAACAGATTTTAAGCTTTAATGAGAATCCCCAAATGGGATTAAACATGGATCGGATCAGCCAGCAGCTAACATTGCTACTAACAGGCACTCAAGGTCAAGCAGACAGCAGCATTCAGCTCAGAGCACAGCCGAGCCGTCATAGTGGGTGACTTTTATCAGAAACATCAGTAGCAGAAATTTAGCAACTTTCTGCTTTCCTCAAGCAACAGTCTCTGAGGAACAAGAAACTTCGGAATTTCTACTGATAGCACAAGACGGCAATTTCAAATCAGCATTCAATGGCGGGAAGAAGTATTCGGAAAAGAGCAGTCAGAATAATTAAGAGGATTCTAAGTGAATCTTTTGAACACTTAGAAGACTTGAAGTTCAGTCATTCATCAGTGGACAACTCCCAGCAAGGGGAACTAACATGTTTTCACAGCTTCTTGGGCTGAATACATGGCTACAAAGAATATGCAGCTTAAAAGGAGTCAATTTCATCAATAACTTCAATCTTTTCTGGGACCATAGACAATTGTTTAAACTGGATGGCCTCCACCCAGACAAACTTGGTGCAAGAGTGCTAAAGGGCAATATCTATTTATCCTTCCGTTATCCTTCCGTCATCCTTCAGTAGTGTGTGCCAGACCACTCAACCTGAATGGCACACACACCTGGACATAGTATGAGTGACCACAGGACTTCATATCAGCTTCTGAGTCGTCACGTGGTCGACACATCCCACAAGGACACTGATAAAACCACACAGCCACAACAAACACTGCTCATGGACCGCAGCCTGGAGTATCAGACAGCTCCGAAGAATCAGCACCCAAGGGACGACTTTCTGGAAAACAGCAGGGACGCCAGGACAACTAGTAAGCCCCGCCAACACAAGGCCACCAGGCCACATTATCCCTCTCTCCAGATCTCCACTCTCAGCTTCTCACAGCAAATGGAGGAACTGGTGTATATGGGACCCCTCCCCACCTCTTTTACTGCAAGCCCAGATATCAACTAAAAAACAGCGGGACCAGCAACACCAAAGTTGGGGCCCAGCTAGCGCTCCACGACTGTGAGAGCTACGGAGGCTGGCCACAACGCCAGGGCCAAACACTCCTCATATGCTGTAGGTGACACCAAAAAACATGATAGCAAGCTTCAGTGTATGTGTGGGCTCCCGTATGATAGTAACAACTTTCACAATGTTGACAGAACATGCGGGACACCAGTGTGCTAGGAGCTTCTATATTTCTTGTTTTGTACATGTAGAAAGTCTAAGACCTTCTCAAGACGTATGGCGACCCATACAGTGGGGGAAAAAGTATTTAGTCAGCCACCAATTGCGCAAGTTCTCCCACTTAAAAAGATGCGAGAGGCCTGTAATTTTCATCATAGGAATACATCAACTATGAGAGACAAAATGAAAAAAACAAAAATCCAGAAAATCACATTGTAGGATTTTAAAGAATTTATTTGCAAATTATAATGGAAAATAAGTATTTGGTCAATAACAAAAATTCATCTCAATACTTTGTTATATACCCCTTGTTGGCAATGACAGAGGTCAAACGTTTTCTGACTCTTCCAAGGTTTCACAACATGCTTGCTGGTATGCCATTCTCCTGCATATATCCTCTAGAGCCGTAACTGGTTTGGGGCTGCGCTGGGCACAACGGATTCAACTCCCTCCAAGATTTTTTTGGGGGTGAGATGGAGACTGGGCTAGGCCCCACTCCAGGAACTTGAAAGCTTCTTCGAAAAGCCACTCTTCGTTGCCCCGGAGCGGGTGTGTTTGGGATCATCTGTCATGCTGAAAGAACAGCCACGTTTTATCTTCAAGGCCCTTTGCTGATGGAAGGAGGTTTTTACCGCCAACAAATAACGTACATGGCCCCATTCATCTTTAGTTTCACGGATCAGTCGGGATGGTCCCTTTGCTGAAAAAACAGCACCAAGCATGATGTTGCACCCCCATGCTCACGAGGTATGGGTTATTTGGATGCAATCAGCCTTTCTTTCTCCTCCAAACACGAAAAGTGAGTTTTTTACCAAAGTGCTATGTTGGTTCATTGACCATAGGACTTCTACCAATCCTCTCTGGATAACTCAAATGCTCTCTAGCAATTCAGCACGGCACATGGACATGTATGGCTAAAGGGGGACACGTTGGCAACTGCAGGATTGAGTCCATGGGGACCGCATAGAGTGTGTATGATGGTGCCCTTTGTTACTTTGTCCCAGCTCTTGGCAGGTCATCCTAGGTCCCCCGTGTGGGTTCTGATTTTTGCTCACAGTTTTGTGATCCTTTTGCCCCACGGGGTGAGATCTGGTGGAAGCCCAGCTCGAGGGCGGATTGTTCAGTGGTCTTGTTATGTCTTCCTTTTTACTACTTGCTCCCCAGGTGATTCTCTTCACCCCAAGTGCTGTGGCGACCGACCACGTGGGTGTGCAAGCCCGCGAGATGAGTGAAGGGTGAGAGGGGCAAGATTGTTGTTTCCGCACGGAGCAGACCCAGTTGGCAAGCGTCTTGGCGGGAGTGCTAGTAATGGGTGTGGCTGTGGAGTGTGCGTGTGACGTTGGAGGAACGACGTGGAGGACCGAAGAGGAGCTCTTAAAAGAAGACGTTACGGTATGTGAGGAGAGCCAGAAATCTGCTGGTTTGTAGGTGACCAACTACTTATTTAATGAGGCAGATGAGGAACGGAGCGACCTAATTCCCAAAATGCATTCTTTAAAAAAACAAAAAAATTTCCTACAA
>JADLZN010003941.1:0-116149 GCA_018155175.1 Sinocyclocheilus anophthalmus | reverse complement strand
CTGGTGAGCAGCCCAACTGTAAGGTGCACGGTGTCAATCCTGTCAGACTAAGAAAAGAGATATCAACATTTTTATTGCATTCTTTTGTCTAAAACAGATTTTTAATAATATTGTTTACCTTCTCGATAACCACATTCAATTGAAAAAAAAATTTCTCTAAACCGAAAAGGAATTGTTTTTTTTTTATTGAATTGTTCTCACCTTTTTCCTATTCCTCATTAGAAGTGACGAAGTCTTCGCATCCCTAGTCTACTTAGACACCCCGAGACTAACACAGTCATCACCACACTTCACTAGTGGGTCAAAGTCACTGATACCACACTTAGTTGTCCCACCATACATAGGCTTCTACTCTACACAGATCTGTGTCAGTCTCTCTTCTCCCCAGCGTGCCAACATGCAGCAGACTGCAGCAGACCCCATTGCCCATGGGGGCATGACAGACAGCCTCACCCAAGCACAGAAGGTCAGAAAGTCTGCCACAACCAGAAGGCATCACAAGAGAAATGCAACATAGGAGACAAAGTTTGCACCCCAGCTTCACACAGCCATGCCGAACTAGCTCTGACTGTCTGCTAAAGACCTTCCTGCCTTGCTGGACTGACCCCCATTAGATCATGGACACGCCCTCATCCAAGGCAAGGATGCAGAGAGCCCGTCTTCACTGGCATACAAGAAAAGGGGGGAGACAACAATGACTGAAACAGATCTGACCACACATACACTACACCATTAACACACACACAACATTACCTACACCCAGAGGTAACCACATCTACTGATAACACATTCAACTAACATTTTCTTCTCACAAGTAGAATATCCAAATTTTAGCGTAACAAAGTTACATATGCCCACCATGAAGAAACATGCAGCCATCCTCACAATAGGTAGAAAACGTGACACTAAGTTAAGGTACATGACACACTAGCTGCAATACATCCTAGCTCAACAGTAGTTGTAAACCATGCTAGGAAAACCCACAGCAGCTTAGGTTTGTTTGTTCTTCTTATACCTATCCTGATTCCTTCCTCTCTTTCCTTAAGTAGGTGAAACACCTAGACACCCTGCAAGGGTCAAAGGTCTGATATTAGGATTGACTCACCACACCTAATATCCGCCAGTAATTCTAAACTGAATGGAAGCCAGAGAGCTCCATGCACGATAGGTCAATTCATTTCATTGCAAATGATGTTACTAGAAAATGAACAGTAAAATTTTTAAATTAAGACAACCTAGAAGAACCAAGCAAAGTTATCCGCAAAATTTGATTGATGAATCAACGTATGGAACCAAATTAGAACAATTTCCAGATTGAATTAAAACTAAATTTACTAAACTATTTTGACTACTTGAACTTTACCACCTGTACCTATAACCTGCTGCCTGCACCAGTACAGTAACTGTCATGGAGGTGTCTTGTTGTTTGCTGTGGTTGTCTGCTTCTTCTGCCTTTGTTTCTCCAGCGCTCACCGATCGAAGGGGGGTATGTAGGATATCAGACAATCTAAGATTTGGTCAAAACATGATTGAGGCACGATGAGTCAAAACATTCCACAAGAGGCCCAAGACAACAGGATGTCATAAATCAGACCCTATCATTAGCCAGTCTTAGCAATGCCTAACCACTGTCCAGAACATTTTTCACAGTAACCAAAAGAACACTTATTTACAAGTCAAGAGCATGTCAATTGTGGTGCAAAGTTATCCAAGAATAATTTCAAAAGAGATGCACCGTGACTGTCACATGGAACATGTGATAGTGATCACAAGCTCTTTGGATTGACTTCCCCCACCTCGATGACAAAGAACAGACTGAGATTCCTTAGGAGATCTTTTTAACCTCTCTGGTCTTCACAGAACGTGTCCTTACATTCACAGAATGGCACGGAAACTGCCTTTCCATGCACCTAATGACACTAAAAGGACCTGAGCAACTAAACATTTCTATATATAATATATTATTCTCCATATATTATGCAACCTACATGTGACTTATCAGTCTTAAATCTTTTATTGTGAATTATTTTTAATAACTATTGAATAGTTTATAGGTTTTTATTCATGTTGGGTATGTATGAGTTTGAAAATCCATTCTTTAAACGTTTCTATCAATCAATTCTTTGTCAAATGTATCATATTGTTGTTATAGAAATCATGTCCAAAAGTGTACTCTGCAAGAGCGTTAAAACTCGGATCATGTGCCTGATGGGATAACATTTGATTTATTGAATGGGGAGGAGGAATATACAACACTCCGAGCAACGACGACATCTAATTGGTTAAAGCACCATTTGGGGTGTGTTAAACACCCCGGTTTAAATACTAGAAACACCATCAAACTTGGCCTTTTGCCTTTTTTGGGTCTGACTTTTTGTGTCTAGCTTTAGATTTGTTCTAGCTTTTAGGCCATGCGGGCTTTTGTGCTTTCCACTTCAAATCTTCTTCTTTAGTTTTGAGCGTGCTCTGGCTTACATGCCAGCTCCTCCAAAACTATGAGGAGAAACCCCACCTAGTCTCGTCAAACTTTACTTCTATTTCTTTAGTTTGTTTTATTTTCTGTTGAGAGTTTCGTGTTCTGAGTTAAGCCGAACGCCGTATCTCCGAAGAGTGCTGTCTACCCTTCAACCTCAGACCACAGCTCCGCGTCGCCAGCCAACGCCAACCACTGGCTTCCCAAGACTGAACCACCAGCCAATCAGAAAAGCGGGAAACCACTTTCGGCAACCAGACAAGGAAGGAAACCACGCACACAAGAAAGCAAGTACCTCCAGATACTAGCTGAACTGGTGCATTTAATATAAATTTAACCTCATTGAGGAACTCAATTCGAGGGTTGATTAAGTGATTGATGGTTGTTCAGGTCTATGCAATTGGACATATTGCTATAAAATTGGGATTTCACTTTTTCATTCTCTTAAACTAATTATTTCCTCGCTTTCTCTCTTTCTGTAACTTGTGTGTGAATGCGTGTGTTAGCTTAGTTTATATGTCTTAGATTTATCCAAAAAAGCCTTATTTATATTGAAAACAGAAGTATCTTGTGTTTTGTGCTTATGTCTTTAAACGCCATCTGTTTTTTGTTTGTGACTTTGTGCTAATTAGTGTTTTCACTATATTTTGGATATAAGTATCCATTGCAGAATTGATGTCATACGTCTCGTTCACTGAATCGCTGGCCGTCTCAGTGATCAGCCGTAGAACAGTGATTCTGTCCTAATTCCCTTATATATTAATGGTGGAGTTCCCTTTAAATTCTTAAATGATTCCCTTTGAGCTAAATTGACCCGTTTACCTTACAGTCCGCTGGAATCTTCCAGCAGTATGGGGTCACGAACGTCGACCCGGACCACCCGGAATCTTTCCTCTGGTCCATATCCTGTGCCAATCTAGCAGGTAGCTCCAGCTGCTGCCCTTCCGCCACGAACCAGGCTATCCTGACCTGATAGATGATTGGCTGTTCGAGGATTTCTGGAGGAGTAGGTTCGTCTGTTCAGGCTTTCGAAAAGCGCTCTATGCCATTAGGATGCATTGTTGCCTTCAGATTTGGTAGGTCAGTTTTTACGAAGTAACTTCCTAGGTGCCCACTCGCTGAGGTAGGGTAGTTACGAGGTGACGGGAGATTATACATGCACAGACCCTGCGCCCCTAACGTACCTGTGATATCACGGGTACATACTTGGTCCACACCATTACCGAGCTTGAGGCGGCGAGGGTCTGTTTGCTGCAAATCGAAATCCAGAGCCCGGTACATTGTGAACTAAGCCCAGAAGGGGTAGTCATTGATATGTGGGAACATACATCTTCCCTTCTGGGCCTCCCAGCAGAGACGGTTCGGTAAGAGTGGTGGCTTGGATATCCTTGTTGATATTCCACACAATGGGACTTACAATCAGGGCTGGAGGGAGAATTTGCTCAGTTTCTGAGGGTGAATCTGGTGAATGCATACATGGCAATGCGTCCGCCTTACAGTTGCGATTGCCAGGCCGGTAGGTTATGGTGAAGGTGAACCTGGTGAAGAACAGCGCCCAGCGGGCTTGACGGGGATGGAGTCTTTTTGCATCTCGGAGATATTGAATGACTGAATGAAGCATTTATATAGCGCTTTATTGAGTATTTTTGTACACCCAAAGCGCTTTACAATCAAATGAGGGGGTCTCTCCTCAACCACCACCAATGTGCAGCAACCACCTGGATGATGCGACGGCAGCCACAGTACAACGGCGCCAGTTCTCGTGCCGACCCCCACACGCATCTACAGGTGGAGAGGAGAGAGTCATAGAGCCAATCAAGTGGATGGGGATTGTTAGGAGGCCATGATGGTCAGAGGCCGATGGGCAAATTTGGCCAGGATGCCAGGGTTATACCCCTACTCTTTTTCAAAGGACATCATGGGATTTTTAATGACCACATAGAGTCAGGACCTCGGATTAACATCTCATTTGAAGGACGGTGCTTTTTGACAGTATAGTGTCCCTGTGACTATACTGGGGCATTAGAACCCACACAGACCACAGGGTGAGCACCCACTGCTGGCCTCACTAACACCTCCTCCAGCAGCAAATTAGTTTTCCCAGGAGGTCTCCCATCCAAGTACTAACCACGCCCAACCCTGCTTAGCTACCGTGGGCCCGTGTTCTGCTCGGCTGGTGTGCGTTTCTTGGAGTAGTATGTGAGAGGCTGGAGTGTGGATGTCTCACCATAGCAGGTTGGGACGAGCATGGGCCCAACCCCGTGAAAGACGGGTCCACTTCCACCCACAACCTTAATATATCGCATAAGGTGGTAGGTGAGTGGCAGCCTGCTTACTGAAAACATCCTGGAACGCCACATAATCAGATGGGACGGTGGGTGTTTCCAACAGCTCTGTACTTTCAATGCAAGTGGAAGCTATCTGAGCTCTGCGAGGTGTTTGGGAAGGCTTGGGAAGGGCTGAGATGCAGTGCTGATGGCAAAACTCGCTCCAGCGAGTTACCTCACTTGAGTTCCATCTGATTTCTGGAGAATGAGCCAGGGTCATCCCAGGATGGTGTCCACCGTGGGTCCCTCCAGTACCAGAAAGGTTATCTCTTCCTCATGCAGGTTGCCGATCTTGAGCCTCAGCGGAGGAGCTCTGAATTTAACCCGCCCACTACCTAGCAGTTTTCCCTGGATGGTTTCGACTCTGAGCTCCCGGGCTTGGCGTGTGCAGGGCAAGTGAAGACGTTTTAGTAGGTCCCGCGAGATGAAATTGCCAGAGGACCCCGAGTCGACGAGGGCATGGACTGTAAAATAATGATCTGGAGTGAGGAGTTGCACTGATAACATGGAAAGTGTGGTGATTTCAGGTTCAAATTGAAGGTTACTTACCGCTGGACGTGGGGGTGGGACAGGGCAGGCCCCATATATAATGGTCCGTGGCAGTGCAATAGAGGCAGAGTCCAGCCGCTAGGCGGCAAGCACGTTCAGAGGGAGTGAGCCATGTGGAGTCCACCTGCATGGTCTCTGGTACTGGGGAACTGGCTGCGGGTGCTGCAGACTGGTGGGCGGCTTCATGAGTGTGGTAGGCTGACAAGCGTTGGGCGATAAGATTGGCTCTTAACATGAAGTTCTCCAATACAACATTGTCATCATAAATTGCTATCTGAGCACAGATTCGGGCATCCAATCCCTGTCGATAAGCGCTGAGAAGGCTGCCTCGTTCCATCTGATGGACGCCGCCAGCATTCGAAATTGCAGAGTGTAATCGTGGATGGGAGTGGCGCCCTGGCGCAGCCGCAGTAGTTGGTCAGACACAGAAAGCTCTCCTGTAGCGTTGCCAAACACTTCCTTGAAATGGTTAGTAAATGCTTCATAAGAATTATTTATGAGGCTATTGGCATTCCATATTGCTTTCGCCCACATCAATGCTCTGCCGGAAAGGAGAGAGAGATCAAGAAGGCTACCTTGGTGTGCTTGGTCGAGAATTTCTGCAGCTGTATCTCAATAAATAGCACTACTTGAATAAAACCGCCACACTCCGCTGCATCACCCGCATATGAAGGAGGCATGGCCATGGGACTGACAGAGGAAGATTGGGGAGTTGGTGTTGGAAGTGCAGTGCTCTGAGCCATTCACCCAGCTGTCTCGAGGACATCCTCGGAAGGGAGGTCGAGTATCCATGGAGTGACGTTACGGTCCTTCTCTGATCACAATCACGCCAGACAACAGGTAATGAAATAAGGCAGGTTTATTAACAGTTATACCGATTCGATCGTCTGTCTGCATGGGCAGTGAGAATCCAACACAAAGTAATGATTCTTAGCCGATACGAAGTTTGGTTTCTTTGACGTTTGCCAGGAGTTCTATCTAGGAGCGAGGAGCCTGTTGGAAGATCTTCTGAGCTAGAGGTAATGATAAATAGGTCGTATCATTCAGAGAGTCTGGTAAAGTTCTTGTAGTGATGTAAGACCGGGATGGTGAGTGACTGGAAGGAGCGTTGCTTTGAAGGTGACGTTGATTGCACGATACAGTGTGGGGAATGCAGAACTCCAGGTGAGCGTGATCTGGTGTAAGGTTGTGGCTGGTGACTGTGGTGATTTCCTGACACATATCACGCATTGACCAAGCTTGGTCTAGTTTTCCTTGCATAAATAAATTGTAAACCATTACTTTTATCTCATTGTCATCACTATTAACAGTATAGCACAACATACCATGTCCAATTTATTAATATGATAAGTTAATTGAGGACCTATCACACTGGCTGAAGTACTGCACACATTCTTGGTTAGTGTGATTGCTGTTCACAACGATTGTTACGTCCTGTTACTAATAACTACAAGGTTGCTTGGTTTGTTTCTGAAAGTTAAAGAGTGCAGTAGATATGACTTTTTATACAAAGTACCTCAAAGAGTACTCAAATACTTTACAATAGTGACCAGTTTTGTCTCATTTTTGCTTGGTTAAAATATTTTCCAAAGCAAAGCCGAACACTGCAAAACACAGTAAGGTTTTTTTCGGGAAAAAATTATTTATTGTTTTTGAACAGAATTGTTAAGTTAATTATTCATGACTCTCATTTGTTGCTTGCCTTAAAACTAGTCTCGATCTTTTGGTTCTGAATGAAGCATATTTTTGATCAAATTGAATGAATGCATCAATGACTCACTCATGAAGACAATTTGTGGCAACCTACTTAACGACTGACTGGCGTCAATGAAAAAAAATCTCCACAACTTATGCACAGACTGATCTATGCTGTCCTCAGAGTTAGTTAAATCACAGTTGCCATACTAATTTATCATGAAGGACTGGTAAAATTTGCATTATTTTCTACAGGCAGGAGACTGCTGAAGTGTCATTTCAAATGCTGATGTATTGACTCTTTTAAACGGAATTCCAGAAAACCCCAAGGATAAAATCTCCCCTCAAAAAACTAAAGGGAGAGGGGGGAAAAAAAGGAATGGCAGGAAAGAGAGACTGAGAAGCGGGGTTTGTATTTGTTCTGTCTTTTTTAAAGATGTTAGCAGTTTTCTACAGCCACACATGAATAATAAACGCTCATCCAATGTAAACTGTTACATCAGATGATGGAGTATTTTGACTGCTGGTTGACCCTCCTCCACATACCTTGTTAAAATATATAATATCATCAACACTTTACCTTGTAAAGGGAAGGCTGGGAAGCTGACAAAGATTTCAGTCATTCCATACTTCTGCACTGACTTGTCGCTAGATGATGTTAGTCTTCTCAGTTAGATTCTGTTTAATCTGGCTGGGGTTTGAATTAACTGCCAAAATCTTCAGCGGAAACGGAAGGAGGATATAAAATGTGGTATGGATATAAAAAAAAAAACTAAAAAGCCAGATTTTTCATACAACAACAAAAAGATACCCAATCACAATACAGTATATGCATAAAACTAAAAAATCACAATATAACACAATATAAAATCAGAGCAAAATCTGGGGTTGTGTCTCAATGTCAAGCACAAAGTTTGAACCTTTCAGACATGTTGGCTTCTCAAAAATGTCCCTTTTACCACAGCTGCTTTTAACTTTTAGAAATAGGCCATTTATGACATCCTGTTATATGATCTTAAACGGTTCTATAAAGGCTTGAAAAGCTTAGCACACTTTATCACACATGCTGTGGTCTGGGCTTAAAAACTGAGACCAGCTTGTGAAAAAGTAAGCTCCAAATGTCAGACACCAGTTGAGTGTCTCAGTGACGAATATATATATATATATATATATCTGTGTTAAACAAGAGTTTCATATTATGCTCACTTCATAATTCTTGAGACAAAATTATTCAATAACTTGTGTTGATCTAGAGATTTTAGTGGTAAGACTGTTAAAGTGCTTTTAATGTTAATACATGTATGCGGTGGTTTCACCTCTTGACAAAGGTATGGGCTATCGCTAACCTCTATCTGTGTGGGCCCACTTAAAAACATTAGTGAGACAAATGATACAGTAAAACACAAAAGAGCAAAGATGTCAAAATGAGAGACGTTCATCAGGTCTAGATTTTTGTTAATCACTCATAACGCCAACTCTATAAATCACTACTTACAAATGAATAGAGGTCAATATCCCTCATTAATTTACATTTTACATTTACATTCACTTTTATTAATTTAGCAGCAACTAGAGCAATACAAAAAAAATCCACTTAGAAATGGTGCCATTTTCTTTAGAAAAACTTATCTCTTTATTAAAAAAGAAAAAAAATTGTTTCTATTTGGTTAAAGTAATCTCTTAACAGTTTCCTTTTGTACTTTCATTTTTCCAACATAGCCAGGATTTACATCTACAGAATTGTATGAACTTTATATACAGATTTATATACAGAATTGAACTTTATAGGCTATATATTAATAGTAAGCTTTTCACATGTGTTCCAGTGTGGCTGATCATAACTGAACGTGACCTTGTGAGTCAGACTGCAGTGTGCAATGTTTGTTTGTGCTTACTTTATGTCAGTTATTAGCTTGTGAAAACTCCTTGTTAAACTGGATGTTAATTTGTTCTGTCTGGTTACAGTCTGTATTTGTAATCTTTACAGTCTTTACAGGGTCATGCACTATGTCATATTATCAGTATTGATTAAGCATTATTGAAGAGACATGCATAGATATTTGCATCTCTAAAATCGGTGCCCTGAATTTACATTAGTTTCATGTGTTTATGCTGTTTAGAGACTTTTAGAGCAGTAGTGTTGCTTCAGAACTTACTTTAGACACCAAATGGCAACCCAACACAGAACCAAAATGATCTATCACATAAAATTAAACACAAATGTCCTTAAAACATTATATATATTAATAGGTAATATGCTCATTGAAAGTAAACCCCAATTTAATCTTGTCTGTTGAAATTATTATTATTATTATTATTATTATTGCATTGTTTTTAAGGATGAGGACATTTCATGCAAATTCATGCTGGCATTGGCCTCATTTGTCTAGGTTCTTTCAAGTGGAACAGGAATTTACACCAAAATACCATTGAGTTTTTCTGAATGCATGGCCTTGAACATTAACATGTCAGTATTTCATCCTCCCTTTTAAGCTTTACAATACAATACTTGTGTCTTACATGTGTCTTACTATATTTATATTAGGTTAGCTACAAATTATAATTTGCCTTAAGCATTGTTTTTCCCCTGCTATCTGCCAGTGAAAACTGAACCTGTTGAGAACCACTGGTGTATTGCATGTTTGCTCTATCATTATTGAGAAACTCTTAGAAAAATCCATGAATCCACTTACTTCCTCTTCCATGAGTTCTGACTGATGCCCCCTGGTGAGTGCTACATCTTCCTAAGCGCCTTTGTCTTTCATTCTTCCACACACACACACACCCACACACACACACACACACACCACACCAACACACACACACAACACACACACACACACACACACTTTTCCCCTTTGTGCTCTACTTGATCACACATTAATCTAGCTTTGAATAGGAGCCCAATTTCCTCTCTAAATGTCAGATCATATTTACTGGCCCTTATTCAGCATCCGAGCACATCTGATTTCCAAGTAACCATTGAGGTAAATGTCGGTGAATAATAAAGCCTCCCCTCGGAAACAGAATTGTAATCTGCAGTTCCTGAATGCTATTGTAGCTCCCGAGTGCATTAGCTCAGCAGTGAAGGCAATCAGTTGAGCAATCAAAGGCTTTCATTGACAGAGCGAAAGGTGGGCAAGTCAAGCCATGTTAAACGAGGTGCCAAAATCAGTGTCGACACTGGAGTAAAGAGCGAAGAGAGGCTGAATGTGTACATGGACACTCAGATTAGACACACAGATCTGCTCATAGATACTGCTATGAATTGCCAGGGAACACATGGGACAAAGGAGTCCATTCAGCTGTACGTAATAATCGAGAGAGCTGGTTGAGAGAAACTCCAGCTGTTGACCTCTGATCCCAGGCTCAGAATGGAATGTAATCATGCTGCCACCTCAATGTCTGGACAGCAATATTTAAAGAAATAGTTCCTGTATCTCATCTTTACTCACATCATGTTGTTCCAAACTGTGACTGAACGTTCTTCTGTAGAATATAAAAGATATTTTGAAGAATGTCGCAGCTGCCTTTTCATTTACATTTAAATTTAGCGGTGACAACTATCAATAAATAAATAAATTAATTAATTAATTAATTTAAAAAATCATGAAAAGGACCATCAAATTATTCTTAAAGAAGATAATATATACTACTGTTCAAAAATGTCAGGTAATATTTTTTAAATGTTTTTGTGGAAATCTTTAACTCACCAAAGCTTATTTGAACAATGCAGTAAACCGGCATATTATATTATATAATACAATAATTATTCCTAATTATTATATTTGCCAAGCTATTTATTTCATTTCACAGCCATTACTCCATCTTTTTCAGTGTCCCACGATCCTTCAGAAATCATTTTAATATAACAATTTGGTGTTCAAACAGTTTCGGTTATACAATGTTCGCTTATATTACTTGTGTAAACCATAAATTTCCCCCCACATTCACAAGCAGCATTATTTTGCAGAACAATAGACATTTTTTACTGTCACTTTAGAAATTAGTTTAGCTATATATATAGATCTATTAGATATATATAATGATATATATTAATATATATATATCTTCACTCAAAATGAATTTTTAGCCATACTTTGTTTTGTGCCCCATTAGACAAATAAGATATATATATATTATATATATATATATTGTCAAATGTTCATGTAATAGTGTCCTTGATGCCTGAAGTTCTTCCTAAAATTTTTATGAGGCATTCTCGAAGTCTTCAAAGCCAATTTTATTAACTGCCAGACTCATGTATGATCACACGGTGCCGGCAAAATGTGAAAAACCCAAATAAAATAAAAAACTAACTGATAAATTAAAATACAGCACATTACTGAGTGGCTGGTCCTCATTTTTCCTCCAGGGGCTCCTCCACCAGAACTAAATCAGCCATAGGAAAATCACACCCTTTTAACAAACAGATCAAACCATTTTATAATTACAGGGGGTCTCAATTCAGTACATCAAACCTCAATGAAAAATAAATATATAATATATACAAATAAACTCTATAAACATGTGAAATTCCATTCACCATAAAGCAATAATAAAATAAACTGGAAGGAATGCCCTTTATAATAACATTCAAATGAACAAACAATCCAAACCCATATGGTACCCAAAACTACATTTCCCATAATTCCTAGCAAAGGACAGAAAGGACATCAGGAAATGCTGCGCTCTTTTAATAACAAGCCTTTGTTCCATGCTGCAGTCATGGATCCTGGCAGAACCACGGGTAAGATACACAATCATTCAAACAATTAAATAAAGAAAATATTAACCCATATCTTGTCTAGTTGTGGTTTTATTCAATCACTAGCGTGCACTCTAGTAATGAATTGTTGTCTCGCTCTTTGATATTTAATGCGCGCATAAGAGACAACATTGCACCACTAACACAATGTTTTGGGTAAATCATGTTTAAGAGACAACATAACTACATATAAATTTATAAAGAAGCAAACAAACAATTAATCCCTTAAACAAAAAAATCTATTTCTCCTACAAAGAAATGAAATTAATTAAATAGAAAACTAGAACGATTGAAATGAACTAGCCCAATTATTTAGTGTGGCCTTAGCCATCACATTTCCCCCCAATGCATTCTCGCACGGTGAGCGAGAAAGAAAATCGGCTAAAATCGCAAAATAGGTTCATCGCTCCCTTTTAACTCAAAGAATGCTTTTTCTGTGGGTACGGTCCATTGCACTTTGTTGGGATTCATCTTTTTAATTAAATCCGTTAACGGTGGTCCGCGATAAATTTCCGATACCAGCCGACCACACCAAGAAACAATCGAATTGGTTTCTTTGTAGCTGGAAGTGGACAAGATTGAATCGCCCGTACTTTCTGCACTTGCGGCTTAATTACTCCATTCCCCAATGTGTACCCCAAATACTCTGTCTCAGTTTTAACTAAGGAACATTTTGCGGGGTTAATGGTTAAACCGGCATCTTTAATTCGTTGGAAGACTGTTTGAAGATGGTGAAGATGATTCTCCCACGAGGTGCTGAATATCACCACATCGCCTAAGTACACCGCCTAAACCATCCAGTACAATATCCATCAATCTTTGGAAAGTCGGGGGTGCTCCGTGCAGCCCAAACGGTAACACCCGGAAAATGCATTAACCCCCTTGGTGTATGGAAAGAGGTCAACTCTCGAGACTTCAAGTCCAGAGGCACCTGCCAGTACCCTTTACTTAAATCGATTGTACTGATAAATTTAGCCTTGCCCAGCTTTTCAATTACCTCCTCAATACGAGGCATAGGATTTAAATAACGAAAATCGATACAAAACCTGAGGGTATTATCTTTTTTTGGCACCAATACCACCGGAATACACCATTCACTCTTTGATGGTTCCACTATACCCATTTGTTGCATCAATGTTACCTCATCTTCAAAAGCAGTCAGCAATCGTTCAGGGATGCGGTTACTCATTACTTTTGGCTGAGCATTTTCTTTAAGCACGATTCTATGCTTTAACAGTGTGGTGTAGCCTGGCTTACTTTTAAACAACTCTGGATCACATAATTGCTGAAGTTGAGCTCGCTGTTCTACAGAAAGATGGTTCAAATCAACGGTTGGCGAAGGCTGACTACCAGGTAAGTATTGTTCTTCCGCCACTTCCTCATCCTTAACCAGCCTGACTAAGTTAACGACTGTGCTCTCACTTTGTGAGTACCATTTCTTCAACAAATTAATATGCAACACCCGATGTGATCGTGCCTGACCTAAGGTCGCGATCTCATATGTAGTTGTTCCTATTTTTTTAGTTACTTCAAACGGCCCTTGCCATTTACCCAGAAGTTTATTTCTGGATGTAGGAAGCATCACTAGAACTTTTTGACCCGGCTCGAAAGATCTTTGATCTTTGTCTTTGTCTTCCTATCATACCAAGTCTTTTGTTTTTTCTGTGTTTCTCTTAAATGTGCAGAAGCAAATTCGGTCATTTGTTGCCATTTTGTCTCATAGCTAACACATAATCGATTACATTAGTTTTAGTTGACGTCCCCGAATTCCCCTCCCACAATTCTCTCACCAGGGACGATGGTCCCTGCACTTCGTGGCCATACATCAGCTGGAAAGGCGAAAACCCGGTTGACGCCTGTGGTACTTCCCTATAAGCAAACATGAGGTATGGTAGCCACTGATCCCAGTTAGTTCCCACCTCATTCACGAATTTGCGAAGCATTTGCACTAGAGTTTGATTAAATCTTTCTACGAGCCCGTCCGTCTCAGGATGATAGGGAGTTGTTTTTAACCCTTTTATTCCCAACAGCTGATACACCTGTTGCAGAAGTTGAGACATGACATTTGTTCCTCTATCAATCAGTATTTCTTTTGGAATACCTACTCTTGAGAAGAACTGGACCAGACAGGAAGCGATAGCTCTAGCTTGAATGTTTTTTAATGGAAACACTTCTGGAAACCGAGTTGCATAGTCACAAATGACTAACATATACTTATAGCCATTCTTACTTCGCTCCAGCGGACCTACAATGTCCATTCCCAGCCACTGAAAGGGAATATCAATGACTGGTAAAGGAATTAATGGTACTTTGTGGGGTTTGCGAATTTCGCTGTATTGGCACTCAGGGCAAGCTTTACAAAATTCAGCGATGTCCTTAGACATACCAAACCAGTAAAAATGCTTACAAATTTTAGAATGCGTCTTCCGCCTCCCCACATGTCCTGCCCACGGAATGGAATGCCCCAACGTCATCACTGCATTACGTACACTAACGGGTAAAACCACTTGTAATTTATCCCCTGTTTTACGATACAGCAAGTCATTCATTACACAAAAAGATCTCCCTTGAAACATGAATACATTCAACCCTTTCCCCGTGGCCTCAACCACCTGAGAATACAATTTTGAATTTTTTTTCAAAATTCTTTCTGCAGCTGCCTCAAATCTTCAGGGATTGGAATCTGATCGGCGTTCAACAGTTTCTCAGGTTCTTTTAGTTCTCCAGCCTGCACTATGGTTCTTTTAAATTTTTCATCCTGTTCCTCTTCAGGAACTCGAGCTGCGTCGAAAACGCTCGGGGAACGCCCTTCAGCGCGACGGGCTCTGAACCTCGTGTGTAATCAGACCAATAGATGACCGTGACGTCCCCCGGGTGATGTAATGACCAGGAAGCTATAAAAGCATGTGAGGTGGAGCCGGCTTCAGCTTTCTGTCATTCAGCGAAGCGCTCTGTGTGTGTCAGTGATATTTATTGTTGTCTGTCTATTGTGAGAGAAAGTTCTATAAGCAGCTATGTCTAAAGCTCATGCTAAGACAAAGCATGCAAAGGGGTGCAAGCCACGTTATAGGTTGTGTGTTCCTCCCTGCCCACGTTATATCATGAGTGGGGATACACACAGCCTGTGCGTGGTTTGCTTGGGAGCGAGGCACGCATAGTCGGCTCTTGAGGGGGCCGGCTGCCCGCATTGCGAGCGCCTCCCACTGCGTACGCTTCAATCCCGGAGGGCTCTCTTTGAGGAAGGAGCCTTCGTCAGCATTCCTCGCGGTGCTGGCCCCGCTTCCGTCAAGTCGGAGCGGCGGCTGCATTCGTGGGGTTCGCAGTTGGATCTGGCAGAGGGAATGGAGACGGGCAAGTCCCTATCTCCATCCTCACCCACCAGATCCAGTGCCCGATCACTGGGTTCGGAAGCCCGTTCTGCGGCTACTTACTCCCGGGGTGATGGCCTCGCACGCTTCCTCTTGTCTTTCTCCTGTCTTCCTTCGAGGAGGTTGACGTGGAGGACGTCGAAGAGGTTTAGCCCCCTCAATCTCCCCAATATGAGGAGCTATTGGAGGTGCTTACTCGTGCCGTGGCCAAGTAATAGATCGATTGGCCCGCCGAGAAGCAGGCTGAGCCGCAGCGGAGCAAGCTTGATGAACGCTTCCTGCGCGCGAGGCCGCCATCTCCATGCCGGAGCCTGCCATTTTTCCCCGACCTCCACACCGAGGTGTCGAGGTCGTGGGCCAAGCCGTTTCAGCCCCCTATTAATCCCTGCCTCAGATTATTATGGAAATGTGGCAGGGCTATCTGTGCGTGGCTATAAGTCGATGCCCCGTGTTGAACAGACGCTAGCTAGCTATCTGTCCCTTGCATGGCATCGTCGTTAAAATCTCCGCACTCCCTCGGCATCCTCTGCGTACGACATCAGCGCTGGTGAGCAAGGGGTACGCGGCAGCGGGTCAGCCCGGTGTGTCCTGCACATGTCTTTGTTACAGGCGTACCAGGCCAGCCTGCTTAAAGAGCTGGATGAGGGCGAGGAGCTTAACTCTGATAATATCGCGGAGTTAAGGAGAACCGCTGATCTCTCTCTCTCCGTGCCATCAAAGAGACCGCCCGCGCCATTGGGCGGTCCATGGTAGCTATGGTGGCAGCAGAGAGGCATTTGTGGTTGTGTCTGATATGAAAGAGACAGAGAGGGTCTTCCTCCTCGACGCCCCGCTTGTGCCTTCTTGCCTGTTCGGCGACGCTGTCAATTCAGTCGTCGACAGGGACCAGGAGGCTCGAAAACAAGCAGTGGCGTTTCAGTGGTTCCTTCCTCGCCGTATTTCAGCTCTGGGGGCTGCTGGGCGGCAGCAGTCCCCACCGCGTACCAGCTTCTCACATAGGGAGACGCAAAAACAGAGCATTGCCGCCCGTGCAGCGCTTCTGGGTTGGGGGCCTCGAAGCCTAAGCTGGATCTGCGGACCTTCCTTCAGGCGAAGAGGTCCTCGACCAAACAGTCCTGACTACCTGAGTGCAGGACTAGAGAGGGCAGGCCCTCCTGGGGAAGAGAGGTTCACACTGCATTACACAGTGCCCGTCTCCCCCCAGTGCCCTCAGGAGATCAATCTGCCAACCCTGCCACCCACGGTGCTATAGGGCGCAGCGGTCTCTGGTGAGTGCTTCTCTCAGTTACCGCCCGGAAACGTAGCGGCACTGAGAGGCTCGCGGCCTCAGCGGAGGTCCCCAGAGCAGCTAGTTCTAGCCGTTCTGGGCACACCAGAAATCAGTCTCAAGAGACTGATTCCCTTAGTAAATTCTTTGGCAGCGTGGAAACTACTGCCAAATGTATCTCAATGGGTCCTGCGTACTGTTAGAAAGAGGCTACGGCTCCATTTCGGTTCGTCACCCGCCCGATTCATCCGGCTAGTGGGTCGCCGACATGCTCTGGGTATTAGAACAAGAAGTAGTTACTCTTTTGATGAAGGAGGCCATCGAGGTGGTCCCTCTGCATGAGACAGACTCCTGGTTCTACAGCTGGTACTTCATTGTTTCGAAGAAGGATGCGGGGTTGCGTCATATTTTAGATCTGCTCCTATTGAACCGCTCAGTCAGGGTCTACGTAAGTTCAGAATGCTCACACTCAGCAGTTGATAGTCTCAGATCAGTCCGAGGACGGTGTGTCACGATCGATCTGAAGACGCGTATTTCCTATCATCCCATCCTTCCTCATCAACAGGAAGTTCCGAGTTCTTTTTTGGGGGCCAAGCGTACCAATATCGTTCTTCCTTTCGGCCTTTGCACTCTCACACCCGTACTTTCACGAAGTGTGTGGATCTCTCTGCTCCGTTGCGTACCCCAGGGCAATCGCATACTCAACTCTATCTTGGCGTGGTGTGGATTCGAACACGTGCAGGCACTTTGTCCTCCTGCTCGTATCGAGTCGATCCACACTATAGCAAGAGAGTGCAAGAAGGCAGTCTCCTCACTGTCAGCAGTTTCAAAGACCTGCGGGTCTGATGCAGCTGCATCCATGTGAGTACTCTTGGCCTGCTGTACATAGACCCCTACAGTGGTGGCTTCAAGACCAGAGGGTTCTCCCCCGAGGACACCCTGCATTCGCATGTTCAAGGTCACGCGGATATGCCTACATGCCTTAGACATGTGGAGGAAGCCTTGGTTCGCGATGCTAGCGACAGATGCATCCCTCACCGGTCGGAGTGCGGTCATGAGTGGCCACCTGCCCTCGGATCTGCGTAGTGGGTCGCCATCTGACTTGGCAGTCAATTGTCGGAGATCTTTGCCGTATTTTCAGGGCATTGAACCACTTTCTCCCAGACCTGAGAGACTGCCATGTGTTGTGTGCACCGACAACACAGCGGTGGTCTCATACTTAAACCACCAGGGAGGTCTGCGCTCGCGCCGTTTATAAAAATTGGCACACCAGATCCTTGTGTGGTCCCAGAAGAGGCTCCTCTCGCTGAGAGCGATGCACATTCCTGGGCATCTCAGTGTGGTAGCAGACATCCTGTCGAGGCAGGGGCCGAGGCCCCGAGGTGGTGAGGCAGATATGGAGTATTTTTGGCCAGGCTAAGGTGGACTTGTTTGCGACTCAGAAGACATCGCAATGTCCCCTCTGGTGCTCTCTGACTCATCCAGCTCCGCTGGGGCTGGATGCCATGGTACATGGCACGATATTTCACCCCCGCCCGGAACTGTGGAAGCTGTGGGTGTGGCCTCTAAGGGGGCACAACTCGTAGCTTCCGGTCCCTCAACCGAGGTTGTTGAGACCATCCTCCAACCCAGAGCTCCCTCTACGAGGAAACTGTACACCTTGAAGTGGAAACTTTTCACTTCCTGGTATAGAGACCGCCAGCGCGACCCAGCTAGCTGCCCAGTTGGTACAGTACTGGAGTTCCTGCAGGTCCGTTTTTCTACAGGGTTAACCCACTCCACCCTGAAGGTCTACGTGGCTGTCATTGCGGCCTACCACGCCCCTCTTGGTGGCATTTCAGTGGGGAGACACCCCCTGGTTCCACGTTTCCTCCGCAGTGCGCTGAGGCTGAGGCCTCCGGTACATTCTCGTGTCCCTACAGATGGGACCTAGCATTGGTGCAGACGCTCCTCTGTAAGCCTCCATTCAAACCTTCTCGAAGAGATTTCTGATCCCCATCTTACAATAAAGTCTACCTTTCTTCGGCAATATCGTATCTCTAAAGAGCTTGGGATTACAGTCGCCTCCTCGTGGCCCTTCCTATCTTGCCTTTGCGCCCTGGTGTCTGGCCCAAGCCTTTCTGTACCCTCTGTGGGTTAGTCCGCCCAAAAGGTCCCCGTCATCAACACCACACCCATTGTACTTCAGAGGCCTTCGTCCGCCCCCCTCAGGGACCAGACTCAGCATAAGCTTTAACTGTATGTGTCCATGCGATCCTTGATCATACCTTCCCAAGCGCCGCCCCTGTGTAGGAGGGCGGACAGTTGCGTGTGTCGACGTCCCCCTAAGAGAGGTCTTCCAGCGACTAAGCAAACCCTCAGTCGGTGGATAGTGGATGCCATCTCCTTATGTTATGAGTCCTCTGATCTCCCCTCGCCGTTAGGGGTCAAGGCTCACTCGACTCGAAGTGTGGCAGCCTCTAAGGCTTTTTTAGCGGTTGTGCCTATGCAGGACATCTGCAATGCTGCAGGATGGTCCACGCCCTTACCTTTGTTTAGGTTTTATGAGCTGACATGCACCCCTTCCCCTGCTCTTCCGTTCTCGCTCGTCCCTAGGTGTGCGTCTTCCACACTAGCAGAACTTGAAGTCTGGCGGCTTTGGGCATTCTCATCATTCCCCCTACTCTCATCCATACTTTCCGGGTCCCGCCCGGCGGGTTGCTTTCAATCCTAGAAGCTTACGCTGCTCCCCCTCACTGCTTTTATAGCTTTTCCTGGTCCATGACTCCTCCGCCTGATTTCCCGTTCAGCTAGGACTGATTTCACATGTGATTCGAGCGTGGGTCGCAGAAGCGTTCCCGAGTGTTTTCGACGCAGCGTCTCGTTACAGCCTCGAGGAACTAGGTTACTACGAACAGCCAGACGATTTTATCTTTTCCCTTCTCTGACTCTTTACTTTAACACATGTGGTTCACTGACAATTCCAACATACACAAAAGAGCAAAAACAAAAAAAAAGAACAAAACTAACTGGATTTATCCTACAATTCATCACCTTACATAGAATATTCTGCTTGCTTATGAGCCGCGTGTTATACTACATTCCAGGTATCTCGTAAAAGGAACAAATCCATCATAGCAGTAAAATCATAGACCAAGAAACACCGGGATATGGGAAAGTACTCTGTTATCAATCGCAAAAAAACAAAACCTAAGACCTTCATCAAAATAGTTTGCCAATACGCTATACACCTATACCACGCAGTGACAGCATAGCCGCTCCTCCCCGGACACAAACAATGTCACTATGCCCAGGAGCAAATCACTACTAGCACAGTAATTCAGGTACCAGCTCTGAGTCTCCAGGATTATTGTGCAAACCTGTATCTAATAGGCATGACTTTTCTTCACCATCTCAACTCAACAGTTCTTATCACCAAAAATGAGTTGTAACGGGAAAAAAAGGTTATAGCAGTTCAGGTAAGGTCTCTCGTAGGCACATAACACATATTTAGTTAAGGTGTTTTTGTGACAACGCGGACAACCTTGGCTTTCTTAAAATGACACGAATTGACCCACCTTATTAAACAAAGCCATTAATAGTCCTCTAAACGAGAACCTCAAGGCATACAACAAAAATCAAATCATAGATCGTGTAATGCAACCTTGCCGTACGTCTTGTAGACCTAACTCACAACATTTAGCGAGTGCTAAGTGACCAAAAACTCGGAAATGCACGTACGTCCGTAAGATCTAGATCCATCGACGCATAGTGCACCAAGGGAGGACTTCCAGTGCTCACTCTACGACGGTGCTGCTACAAAACATCAAGCTAGACGTGCCGCCATCCTCGCTGAGATGGGCTGTGTCTTTTGACCACCTCTGCAATTCATGGTCTACTCATCCACAGGGAATTGTATCAGGATAAACGATATATCTCCATCATGCCCTGGTTCGTATGTCTCCCAATGCCGTTCTCACCCACTGCCGATAAACAGCTTATCCACAAAATCGAACAACAAGCTCTTTAAAATAGGAGTCTCTTCATTCCAATTCCATCCCTAGCCCTATCTCTGTCTGACGTTTCATGGTTTATTGAGATAACTTCTCAGAGAGCCTCTTTTCTCTGCGATTGTACTCAAGTGTGTCTGCACTCCAATGACACATATGCGCTGCAGACCACCTTGCCATTCCGCAACTGAATCATTCAATACATTGCTCACCGTCTTTCCCTCGCCATGCAGCACCCCTCAACGTTGATAATATAATAACTCGATGTACAATAACACATTACTCACACAAGATTGAGTTTACAAAAACCTGGAATGGATTCCTGCGCGCATCTCCAATGCTCAATCTTATACGAGAGCCATAGCGCTCTCTGCGATTCCTCTGGCTCACGGCAAAAATCCCTGTCCTCGCAAATCCTCCCACGAAGATAAATCCTGTGCTGCCTTCACCTTGTAGTGACGGCAACTGACGGCTGTAGAGACCTTTCCACTCGTGTCTTTGTCGAGCTGCTTCGAATGCTACTGAGAATGACATCTCATACTCCTTGCTGATCTCGCATAAACCAATTGAAACTCCGTATTTAAGCATCCAGCACAATCCACCCTACCACACATCTTCGTAGCGACATAATGGCCCAGAAAAGCCAGCACCAATGTCGCATCCTCCGTCGTATCTCATCCTTCACTGGTACGATCGCAATTCAGTACATCAAAACCTCACACAGAAAAGGAACCTCTATAATTAGACAAATAAATTCTATCCCAGAGGAATTCATTCACCAAATAAAGAATATATACATCACTGGAAGGTTAATGCCCTTTATAAAAACATTCACATGACAAACAATCCAACATAATGTTACACTAACTTGCATTCCCATAATCCCTAGCAAAGATATAAAGGACATCTAGAACGCCGCAGCATCTTTTAATAACCACGCCATTTGTTCCATGCATGAGATACCTGAGATCCTGCAGAACCACGGGTAGAAGATACACAATCAGTCAAACAAAAAATTAAATAAAATAATATTACACCATATCTTGTCCTGTTGAGGTTGATTCAATCACTAGCGTACACCTAGTCCATGAATTTTGGTCTGCTCTTTGATCTTTAATGGCGCCATAGAGACCACATGCACCACTACACAAGTTTTGGGTAAATCATTAAGATAAAATAAAGTGCATATAAGATGTGGGTATAAACAACAAACAAACAATTAATCTCCTTAAGACACAAATCATTTCTATTACAAGAATGAGTAAAAAGAAAACTATAACGATTGAAATGACTAGCGTCCAGTTATTAAGTTTGGCCTTACCAGATCACAATGCCAATGTGGTTCTTATGTGGTCCTATTTCCGTACACTATAATAACATATGCGCACACTGGGAAGACGATCTCACAAAAATCATTACCGAAAGACGCATGACCTCCTACCCGCTGTTTTATGGTGATTGATTTGAACATGATCAATACATATATGACAAAATGGGTTGAATACATGAAGTAGTGAACTAATAAATCAAGTCGCATACAATACACCGCTGGTATTCCCGACGCTTGGAATGAGTATCCCAACCCCCCCCACTTCAAAAAAAATTCCCAGCAACAGCAAAAACAACCCATAACTTTGCCGAGTTTATAACAAGTAATATGAGTATTTATGTATATTACAGACTATACTGATGTATAATCGATCGAAAGATTTCCTACATAATGACAGTGACAGGGTATTACATCTTTTGTATATAAAATACATAAAATACACCAGGAAATGAAAAGCAACGAGTCACCAACTCGATGATTAGTTTGGCGACAATCACGTGTTTTCCCATACATAACATGGGGCAAAAGCCCAAATATTTAGCAGGCCAACATTGTGCAGTCTCCCACGTAAACAATAAGAGGCCTTTAATTTTTCATCATAGTATCCAAACCTCACTATAGAGCAATGAGAAAAAAAAATCCGCAAATCACATGTAGTTTTTAAAGAATTAATTGGTAAGTTCCTCTGTAAAATAAGTATTTGGTCAACTACAAACAAGCAAGATTTTTGGCTCTCACAGACTTGTAACTTCTTCTTTAAGATGCTCCTCTGTCCTCCACTGGTTACCTTTATTAATGGCATCTGTTTGAACTTGTTGTCAGTATAAAAGACACCTGTCCACACCTCAAACAGTCACACTCCAAACGCCACCATGGCCAAGACCAAAGAGCTGAAAAAAAGGACACCAGAAACAAAATTGTACACCTGCACCAGGCTGGGAAGACTGAAACTGCAATAGGTAAGCAGCTTGGTGTGAAGAAATAAACTGTGGGAGCAATTATTAGAAAATGGAAAGACAGGGGGCTCCACGCAAGATCTCACCCTGTGGGGTCAAAATGATCACAAGAACTTTGAGCAAAAATCCCAGAACCACACGGTGGGACCTAGTGAATGACCTTCAGAGAGCTGGGACCAAAGTAACAAAAACTACCGTCAGTAACACACTGCGCCGCCAGGGAATCAAATCCTGCAGTGCCAGACGTGTCCCCCAGCTTAAGCCAGTACATGTCCAGGCCCGTCTGAAGTTTGCTAGATAGCATTTGGATGATCCAGAAGAGGATTGGGAGTATGTCATATGGTCAGATGAAATCAAAATATAACTTTTTGGTAAAAACTTAACTTGTCGTGTTTGGAGGAGAAAGATGCTGAGTTGCATCCAAAGAACACCATACCTACTGTGAATCATGGGGGTGGAAACATCATGCTTTGGGGCTTTTTCTGCAAAGGGACCAGGCCACTCGATCCGTGTAAACGAAATAAATGAAATGGGGCCATTTAGTGGATGCTGGTGAAAACCCCCTTCCACAGCAAGGGCAATTGAGAGGAACTTGGCATGGGTCCTTTCAGCATGACAATGACCCAACACAAAAGACACCGCCCTGAGGAAGAAAAGAAGCAGCAACGAAGAGTTGCTCGTAAGAAAGCGATTCAATGGTCCTGGAGTGGCTAAGCCTTCTCCAGACTCACCCCCCATAGACAATCTTTGGAAAGGGAGTTGAAAGCACTTTTGGTTTACCCCAGCGACAGCCCCGAAAACATACTGTCTAGCGGGATCGGCCGGAGGGAATGGGCCAAAAATAACCAGCAAAGTGTTTGAAAACTTGTGAAGACTTACAGAAAACGTTTGACCTCTGTCATTGCCAACAAAGGGTATATAACAAAGTATTGAGATGAAATTTTGTTATTGACCAAATACTTATTTTCCACCATAATTTGCAAATAAATTCTTTAAAAATCCTACAATGTTATTTTCTGGATTTTTTTTCTCATTTTTTCTCTCATAGTTTAGGTATACCTATTATGAAAATTACAGACCTCTCTCATCTTTTAAGTGGGAGAACTTCCACAATTGGTGGCTAACTAAATACTTTTTTTCCCCACTGTAGCTAATTGGTTTATATGTCTCTGTTTTTTTACCACTAACACAGTCTTATCTATTGATGTTTCTAGACTGTTGAAACCTACGCTACCCACAGTTCCATCGCACTGTTGTCTTAATTACCCTATTGAGTCATGCTCTCATACAGCACTCAACAACACTTTGGTTTGCATAGAGGCAGTGAAGAACATCAAAAGAAAATGAACTGTGTATGTGTGTATAAAGAAGACTTCACTATGCATAGGCTGCTTAACTTCAAGAGATGTTTTTTTTAAATAGGCACTGGTGATCCTTTAAAAGAAGAAAAATGCTATGACACATTCCAAAATAAGGTGCTAGGGCTAAAATATATGCACTTTAGGTGTGATGACAAGCCATGACAATAGTGTACTTTTGCAGACAGAAGAAGGTAAGATATAATAAGTCCCTGCAGGAAAGAATGTGCTCAGACTGAGTCTGAAAGCTGCAGCATCTGATACAACAGTATATTTTGGCCAATTTGTTCAAGTGTAGATCAGTGAACTAACATTTGAAATGAGCAAGAAAACAAATAGTGTTAAGAACTTGATTTTATTTTGTTTACAATTAAACAGATTGTATTACATGCACCCAAATAATCCATTTATAATTGGATTGAAAAGCCTTCATGAAAACACCTCAAATCGAGATTGAAGGGGGGGTGTTGACCTGAAATAATCCGATCAACAGGAAAAAAAATTATAAAGAATTATAAATAAGCATGTAAACGCAGTGCCATTTGAACGTTTACAGATGTTTTACGTCATATGTGCTATGTTTATTTATGTCTTATGAACTCAGCAGAGAAGACTGAATATTAACTATATATTGCTAAAAACTTCTTCTGATATACAGTATGTGTCAGCTTTCAGTTTAGATATGTCCTCAAGACAAAAAGGCAATTATGTTTGCAGTAGATCTGTTGACATTATCGCAGTGGCTTTCTCAGGTTCTGAACGTGGCAACTGGGCACTCAAGTTCTGAAGTTTTGTTGGGAATGCATGTAATGCACATGTAAACAAATATGTGAATCAGAATGCAACATAGGGGTTCAAATAAAAAGGACTTTCAGAACCTGAAATCAAATTTAATTCATTCCTATTGACAAAATGAGTGCATGTAAAGATACCTAGTGATTGTTTTGACATTTTTCAGTGACATTCAGAGACGAGAGTGATGCGAGACACTATGATCCAAAAAGCGCACCTTTTGTTAATAAAAGTTTAATTTATTTGTTTAATATAAGCGAGTTTGTCTCTATTGTTGCTGTTTTCATTAAAAATAAATAAAACAATGAACCACAAACTAAGCATTTGTTTTAAAAGAGGGAAAATACCTTATTTTTTTGGGTTACAACACAAGTAGGCTATATCCGTCTAATTCATTTTGTTAATAAAATAAGATGTTTTAGATATAGGCCGATGCAAATGTGCCCTTGTACATTTATGTCCTGATTGTGTTTGTAATTAATAGGTTAATAATGACCACCAACTACGATCGTTTAAAGAAAGGGGAAATCGTCTAGGTTACTTATGGTTAGGGTGACCATACGTGTCATCCACGATCGGGGTCTGCACACGCAAACAAAGCCCAAACCTAGATATTTTAGGCAATATAGAAATCCTGTCCAGGACGCGTCCTGGGAAAATGGCACATATGGTCACCCTAACTTAATATTACGCATGGTTCCTGATTAGTGAACGGTCGACACTGCGTTCTCTAGGGGTCGCTATGGGGAATGCCCCGTCGTGACCCGTGTCTGAAGCATACAATCAAAAAACACCAACAACATGTTGGCACAGCCTATGACGTCACTACCGGTGCGACTATATATAAATAGGCGCCGGGAGCTACACAACATTCACTTCTTCGTCTGAAGCTTGCGTCCAAAGCATGGCAGGAAACCTAGAGGACGCAGTGTCTCGTTCCCTACTCAGGGAACCTTGGTTACATAAGTAACCTGAGACGTTACCTTTCAAGGGAACTTCGAACTGCGTCCTCTAGGAGGTCGCTATGGGGAACGGTATACCCATGCCACCATGCTGAGGGGAGTGCATGCCAGAACCATGGCGAGCACTAAGTACCACTCTACCATATTGCTATGGGAGTTGACACTGGGACGTTAGACGGCTGTCAGTGAAATTATTCCATATGGCCAAAGGCCTAGGCTACATACCCCAAAAAACATTCCTGTTAGCCAACCTGGGCCCGGGGTATAGCTCAAGGCTTGGAATCAGGAATAGATTCCTTTAAGGGGATATGACAAAGTGCCTAGAATCGTACTACTTCTTGGCCTGTCACCCAGGGGGCTACTGCTTGCCCTGCATGAGCTTGCTGAAGGAACTGTCTCAACAGACCCCTAGTAGCAACACCCTGTTAAAGTAGGTATCCTGAGGATACATAGGTGGAGTGGTGCCCAAGACGGAACCGGGGCTTAACCAGCTGAAGAGAGGGCATGAAGCTGCCGTGCGAAGCCCTCACCATACAGGATTTTAGAAAGAATGCAAAGTACTAGCGTGCGAACTTACCATAACATGGATTTTAAAGATACCGTCCTAAGAGGCTCTCGTGGTGCTCTGAAAAAGCAGCCCATAGATGGAAATGGTACATCACCAGAACAAAATGTTCGAGAAGCCATCAACTCGATCTATGGTAAAATGCTGGAATGGCTAGCAGTAAGTTACCTAGCTGAGGGAGTAACACACCCAGCTCTCAGTCGAGAGGGGGCTCGACCTACAGCATGTTCGTTAGAAATCAGAAGGGTAAGCGTACTGCAAGCTTAGCCAAAAACTCAGCGTATCAGGGAGGCAGAGGAAGGGCCTAGTTCGCCTGATGTTGCCAGTTCCAGGTGCTCTGGGAAAAACAGAAAACTCAACTCTCACGTGAGAGGAGAACTCTGAATTCAGAAAAGGAGTAGCGTGCTCATAGGCAACCCAAAATTGATAAAAAGGGGAGCACTGCTCAAACTACCACGAGGACAGCCAATGGAGCGAGGAATCTAACTCCTCAGAGGGGATTAACGCTCGAAAGAAACACCATGCTCACAATAACCCTCAATGGTGAGGGGAGCGATGCTTCAAAAGTGTGTCAACAGAGACACACTGGTTGAGTGGAGCCCAAGGCGAGTACCGGGGTCTAAGCCAACTCAGAGAAAGGGAACGAGGCTAATAACGCGTAACCCTTACCAGACAGGATTTGCATAAAGTGTGCAGAGTCTTAGCGTGCACACTTACCACTATGTTGATTTTAGAAAGTGTGCAAAGTGTTCAACATGCACACTTACCACAATGTGGATTTTAAAAAGTACACAGAAGCTCAGTGTGTGCACTTACCATAGCATGAATTTAAGAGCTTCCCAAGCATCTGTTCACAGATGCCCGGAAGTACTGAGCCAAACGGAGGCAAGCTCAAATACAACACTCTAAGGTGAGGGGAGCACTGTCTGAGACAGCATTTACACAGGAAGGTTCTCGTAATGCCATCTATGCCTCCCGCTCGATGCCTCAGCTAGAGGGGATATCCTGGTGATCGGGAATCCCCTCAGGGCGACCCAGATACGGTATACCAGTCAGGGTAGCATGAAAGCATAAGCCCAGCCCGGATGTCCAGGAATTTTTTGCAGTGCTGTGCCGGGGGCCTGATAATCAAGAAGACTCCCGCAGAAGCCTGTGACCTGGCCACATGATCCAGAAAGCATGAAGCCGGAACCAGGGCTATCATACCGACTAGATACAACATTTACGTGAGGTAACACTGCAATTCGAGCACCTGGTTTCTGAATCCAGCAAAGGGGTGCTCAAAGAGGACCTCACTTAGAAAGGACAGAAACACACAGGTCCCGGCAAACACTTCAAAGAAACTAGCAGAAGGGTACACACAACCACCAGCTCATTAGCAAATACATATATTTTCTAAAAATGATCATACTCCCCACTATGTTCCCACGGAGGAGCCCGCGTTCAAGACGTGACCGAAGAAGCCTCTAGTCTGGACCATCAGTAAGGTGGTTACTATGATGGTTGCCATAGAACCAACCGAAACATCATAGGTCCAGCATAGGAGACTTTAATGCAGGAAGTTCCCACCTAACTTTGGTCAGGTGGAGAGATGGTGGTTATAGAGGAATTATGAAGGGGAAGATGAGGGCAGATGTAAAACCCCGAAGGAAATTAGTGGATACTCAAGTATCACTCTGATCTGGACGAAAGCACTGACGCCTTGTCTGGATCACATCCCTAGGTTTTGCCTACCTCCCTTTGACCCACGATATTTCCTACCCCTACCCGCAGGCGGAGGTGGAGCGCGAGTCGCGACACTAGCCTTTTGTGCCCGTCTCTGATCCTCAGACCGAGGTGGGCCAGGACCCCTGTGTTGTTCGGGCTCCGACCTGGACCTTCGTGGAATGAAGGATTAGAAGGCTGCTGAGTGCGCCTTCTCCTCCCTGAACTTCTCGACCACCATCTCAACAGAGGTACCAAAAAGTTCAGAAGGTGAAACCGGAGCATCGAGAAGAAAACCCCTCTCTTCCTTCCCGATATCTGCCAGTTTCACCCACAGATGTCTCTCCGTTACCAACATTGCCACCATAGACCTGCCCATGGCGGAGGCGGCCTGATTAGTAGCACGGAGAGCAAGATCCGTAGGGCGGCGCACTCAGCTACCTCATCAGGAGAAAGGCCCTCGCCTTTATCCAGATCTTTCAGTAGATCATCCCGATACGCCGTGGAGCCCGCCACCGTTGTGCACAGAAAGCGAGCGCCTGACCTGCTGCTGCGTCTCCCTGCCATTTTAAGTGGATTAGCCTGAAGGGCTTTATGCAAGGGGAGCTAAGAGAGATGTCTGTCTCAAACCCCACAGAGAGATGAGCTTCCCGCTCTCTTCTAACAGGGGGCATCTTCTCATATCGCCTCGCTGTTGGCATAACTCGTATGCTGGAACTGATAGATGCGTGAGGAAAACTTCCATTCCCCCTTCCCCCCCTTCGCGATCTCTGTAAAGAAAAGGAAGTCTCACCTGAGCTGGAGGGCTATGGTCATAAGGAAAAAATTTTTTTAACGCTTACATTCGGAGACCTTGTTACAAAATTTTCATTTATTTATTTTTAACACTGCACCAGCAGCCCCCATTTTTTCTTGGGCTACACGCCAGTAGGGATTATGAACGCGATATTGTCTAATTGTCAGTGAACTACGGCTCTGAGTAGTAAATGCCGCTCCATCTGAAAGAACATGCTGGAGATTTACTACTATTTCTGTTGAATCTTTGGGTAGACATTGAACGATTCGATTCACGCTTCCTAGGTTTTCGAAAAAAACCACTTTTTGGTCCATTGTTAGATGCTAGTTTAATGATGCTATGGCATGACATGGCATTTGTAGAAATTTATGTAAGCCAAGATTTTGTATTATGTATAGGCTAACATTTTGTCACACTGGGGCATAGCCATCATTTCAGAAGTGACAGTTATTGTCAAATACAATCATTTTATGTATGTATGTATGTATATATATATATATAGATATATATATCTATATATTAGATATATATATATATATATATATATATTATATATATATATATTTTTTTTTTTTTTTACAAGGAATTATTTTATCTCTTACTTTGAATTTGCTATAAGAAATCAAATACACTGCTGGATAATAATCAATCATTTAAAATGTTTTTTCCTAATGGCAATTTTATGATTGTTTTATATACTTCAAACATCAATTTTCTGCTCAGAATTAGGTAAAAAAAAATACTTTATAGTTTCTTTACTGTAATAAATTATGTCAATTAGCACTGCATCATTCATACATTTTATTTATTGTGTTTATTGTCTTAACGTTTCATCGGTTCATTCTGCTTTTTATTCAGTTTAGCTGCAGATGTAGCCTGGCACGTCTATGAGCGCGAGATCACTTCTCTTTCGGTGCAAAAACTTCTTTATCTTATTTTCATAAAATAAAATGCTATAGTTTTTAACTTTTCCTCTCCATCTCCTCAGCGAATGATGATTCTGAAAGAAAACGTGCCCAATGTCTGTTTGCTATAGCAACGAACGCTACTTTCATGCATCTGATTATCAGATAAACCTTGCGCTCTTATTTCAAGTTTTTTGTTAATGCTGTGGTTATTTTAACAGTTTCCTTCGTACATTCGGTTCAAACACATTTAGACTCACTTCAGACACTTACATTTTTGCTCCGTCCATGCAATAAATGCGCAGCCTTCGACTGCTCAGGTAATGTCGTCGTCGGTATATGACCGACGAGAGCCATTGAAAAACTACAGAAAAGTCAAATTACCTCACTTTAGCATTACTGGCCACGAGTAGGCTAAGGAGAGATCACACATCAGCTTCTCAAAAGTGAGATGAACGGAGCGCGAGCGCAATCCTGTGCCAGTCACAGGCGGTTAGTGGAGCGCGTGAAGAAGACTGAACACTGTTCAAGGGCTCTATTAAGTCGTGCTTGTAGTAATTTAATGTGTATATATATTTTGAAAGCATTGAATCGCTATAGAAATCGCAATTCATTAGATTCTTAGCGTTTTAAATCGATTACTGTCCGGAATCGATGATTCACGATTCAAAAATCCATGTTAAAGATCGATGCATATGCATCATCAGAGTTTGTAATCGATGCATCGAGAAAACGAGTGAATCGTTACACCCCTATTTACTACTAATCACGGGACCGGCTTTACTGACGAGATGCGCATGACAATCGCATTTGATTAATTGCACAGACCTACATGCCAGGGGGTGCTGCAGCACCCTCACACCCCTACTTCCCGCAGTAATGTTTTATGAGGGACTAATGAATCATCCCTGTGTTTGCCAGAATTCACATCAGTTGTGTTGTGGCTTTGTTTGAATTATTTTTATTGAGCAAAAACAGACAATGTGACTGGCAATATTGTGTCTAAAATGTAAGTTACTCAGAATCTTGTTTATTGAACCTTTATATAATAACTCTATCACTTTTATAGACATGCTGTTCAAATATCAATGCACTATATACTCTTGCCATCATAGAAATAAAACAGCAACTTAAAACATTTTATGTAAATGTCTTGATGTTCTTAAACATACATAACTACAGCCAAAAGTGTCAAAACATCCCTACTTATCCTTGTCTTATTTAAATGTGTCTGTTTTTTTAAAAGAAAAGCACAGAGTACATGAAGTAAAGGAAATGAGAAAAGTAAGATATTTTCTTTGTTATGATAAGGCTCATCTCCACCTCTAGGTTTCTATCTTCTATTCTTCTTCTTGCTTTTTTAGAGTCTGATTTAAGTGGCAAGCGACGCTTTTACATAATCTTAAAATAATTTCTCCATCTGGATTTTCTCTTTTCCCTATAAAAGCAGGTCAAAGTGCTCCTGGTCAAAACATGAGAGAGAGAAATGAATAAAAGAAGACGGCAGCCTTGCTTTCACTTAGAGGGCAACTCCAGTAAGAGAGAAGCTAAAGGTTGAATTTGAATTAAATGTAATAGCAATTTTACACTGTATGCCCTGAAGGAGAAAGATAATGCATGACTTTGTTTATTCTGCTCCCCCATCTCTGAATGAGTTTCAGTTGAGATGGGAATCGCTGGATGTGTGTTTAGATTATGTCTGATATTCCTAAAAGCCTCTCTATACACCAAATCTGCACTGAAACACACATGCAGTGGGACATATTTACAGGAAATGTAATACACTTTAAAGTAGAGGAGTCAAACACTGCTCCTGGAGAGGGTCCTGCAGAATTGTACCTTGTTTCAACACACCTGCTTATAATTTTCAAGTATTCTTGAACACAAAACATTAATATGTAAATACAGCATTGATGATTACTGCTGAAATGATTAATAAAAGGTCACGGTCCACTTGTAACTATATGAAATTAATTGACAGATGCAGTATGCAACAGACAGCAAAAGTCTCTTTAAACAATTTTCACAAGATTTGGTTTAGCATTAAAGTTATACAGTTCAGCATATTACAAAATTCAAGTGAAACATAGTATTGATAAAACACTCCTACAAATGACATTAATAAGCCTGATACTAATTACAGCGTAGGTCATAAATGAATCAATAGCAATACAAAACCTTTTCATTCTTATTCTGATGTATTTGTCTTATGTATCATTTATTTTTAAATAAATATTATAAATAACAAAACAAACTAAACAGAGATTGAGATGCTTAACTGAAAAAAACATATTGTAACGGAAAAGGTCTGACGCAACAGGTTAGTATATGTAAAATAAGTTTATTGGGTCACAGAGAGTACTGGGGTAGGGTTCAGAGGATATGATGGTGAGGGAATAGTTAGAAGGATATGATGAGCGGGGTAATCCGGGTCTTGGGCTTTACAGGAGCTGGAATGCAGGCAGGAGGAGCACACACCTCAGCGATCCGGGAACTATGAGGAACAGGAGACACTTGGAGACGATGAAACACTAGGAGGAACACAGGCGGTAAGTAAGGCAGGAAGTATTCAAATGGAAGTAGTAGCAAAGTCATTGAGTCCTCTACGTGTATATGAGACTGGACAGTGAGGGTGTCTGAGGTGTGTGATTTTATTCAGGCTGGTAATGAGGTGCTTGATTGTTGACAGGTGCAGGTGCTCAGAACTCAGGTGAGAGGGATCGTTGTGATTGGGTGGTGGTGGAGCCTGGCCGATCTGTTACAGTACCCCCCCTCCACGGCCCGCTCCTGAGGGCCGAAAACCCCGACGTCGGGTGGTCTACCTCTGCCCCGAGGTGCCGGATGATCAGGATGGGCAGCATGGAACTCAAACATAAAGGCGGGGTCCAGTATATCGGTCCTAGGCACCCATGAGCGTTCCTCGGGTCCATACCCTTCCCAGTCCACGAGGTACTCCAGCTGACCACCACGGCGCCGGGACTGCAGAATTTCCTTCACCTTGTAGACGGATCCTTCATCCAGGATCAAGGGAAGAGGGGGTTCCTCCATCTGCAGGCTCTACCTCTTCTCCCCATTATGATAGAAATAATGGGGAGAAGAGGTAGGAACAGGATATGTTGCAACCCAGATTCAAACCCACATACTTTATATATGTTAGAACAGATGTGCTAACCACCAGGCAGTAGCTCTGACGTTGTTTTAGTAATACTGAGGGCATGTTTGGACAGTATGTTCATTAGACGTCCAGCAGAAACTCTGAAGTCATTCTCATGATGTTAGCTTTGAGTCATATGACATCACCTCAGCTGCTCCAAATCAGCACCACATGGAGTCAGTTGTGATCTGACTCAACACTTAAACACTGCTTGTCACAACTGAACAAGAGTGTCAGTGAGAGTCACATTCACAAAGCCATACGAGTTCAAGGAAATGATAGAATTTGTATTTGTCTGCATGTTCTGGATCAATCAATCAACAATCCCTTTCCTCCCGCCACGCCATCCATCCATCCATCAAACCAAAACCATCCAGGTTTGATGTACTTGTTTGTAGAGCTGCACAATTCCCAAGTAAATAAATAAATAAACAAACAAAAATTGGGATTGTACATCATGACTAACAAGAATAATCATAATAATAATAATAATAATAATAAATTAAAAATCTTAACAGACTTTTGCTATTACATTATTTTGTTCAACTGTAAAGGTCTATATTTTAGAAAATATAACAACAACAAAAAACATCAATAATAATAATAAATAATAATAATCCTATTTTGAGTAATTGCACAACACTAATTCCTACCATTTCTTGGAGGCTCACTGATTGATCAAGAAATGCCTGTACTGTATACTGCAAAACCCCGAAAAGACATAAAAACTACTGCAAAAATATATGCATTAAATAAGATTATTTTGCTAAATAATCTAATCACTTAACATTTCTTTTGTTTTTATTTTTTTTTTCCCCAAAAAGATATGTGATTCAGTTGATTCGTTGGGATAGTTCACTCACGAACTGAAGCATTGGCCAAGGGCTCTTCTTAAAATCTACATGATCTTTTATAAAAACCCAACTAAAACATACAAAATACAAAAAAAAAAAAAAGAGAACGGATTGAGATGAATATTACCTACAATCCGTTGTAAGAAACAAAACTTGCAAATATCTTCAGCAGCTCTTTGTGAACAACTTTCTAAAAGCAATTTATTTCATAATAACATTAAAATACATGGGGGCACTTTTTGAATGAAGATTGATGAAGGGCTACAATTACCCCTGGTTAGGACATGTTGTTTTGATCAAGTTCCAATTTAAAAAACAACACCATGGCATCTAACAGAGATTTATCTGTAGGACATTCCTTTTTACATCATAACAGTCCCGGGTGCAGATGATTCCCAACTGAGAGGCTTTATGATAGACTTTCTGTTTTTAGTCCAATGACCATCTGATGCAATATGCTAGATGCCAGTTACCAAACATGACTCTGATTTCTCTTTCAATAGATGGGCATGTTTGCAACTATTTTTGGGTTCTCTAGTGCACACAGGACACCACGTTAGCGGCCAAGGCCTGTTGAGGGATTGAATAAGATCAAGCTGCTCTTTGATCCACAGTATAGTTACTATTCACACATTCACACAGTAGGCCTATGTCAATATTCTCCTAGGTTTCGTGATCAGGGTGAAAGATGGAGACATATAGCTGAAATTTCACAGGCTGTATTTGTCTGGAGAAGACTAGGTTAGATGTGTGTCATGTACATGTGTGTGGAGAGGAGAGGAACAGATGCATTTCCGTGTAGGTGGTGTTTGTGAGTGGGAAGGGGGTCTATGAGGTAACACGCACTGCAGCACCTTTGATTGTACTCCAGGTCTGCACAGATGGAGCAGAGCCCCAGGAAGCAGTTACACTCAAAGACCAGTGTGAGGTGAACTGAAACAGTCACTGAGCAGTCACAGTAAGTCACCAATCAAGCCTGTGATACACTTTCCGTGTGCGCGAGTCCGCTACGGTCCGCTATGGAATGCATGACTGACTTTAAATTTTTTTACCGCGCAGACAAGTACATGCGGTCAGTAGGCTACAAAAGCACCAACTGCGCATGCGCAGGCTGTGTGAAGAAGCCCCTTGCTACTCGAACTTGTACAATCCGTCGATAAAACAATATCCAGATGTGCAATAACTGTGGGCAATTGCTTGTTCACGTTTGTTTACTGTTCAAGCCGAACTACTGCGCATGTATGGGACACGTCTGTGGAGTGGACCATCAGCGTATGCTTTCGGTAGTACTAGTATAAATACAAGTAGTCCGCGTCCGCGCTGTCCGTGTACGCATACGGATTGCTCATGCGGAAAGTATAACACAGGCTTCAGAAGACAGGGTGACCAGAGGTGCCTGTTTTAGAGCAGTCTATTAAAAACTCTCAGTAAGAAACGTCTAGGTTACTTGTGTAACCCTCGTTCCCTGAAGGAGGGAACGGAGACGTTACGTCAGTCGTGACTGACGAATTGGGATCTCGCCCGAGAGCCCAATCACCTTCGAGTGTTAACTAAACAAGCCAATGACAGTTGGCGTGCGTGTTTCGCCACGCGCATCCCGCCCCGCAGCGCGGGTATAAAAGGAGAGCGCGTGCAAATGCACATCAGTTTTTCGCTGAGGAGCCGAGACTACGTGCCCCGGCCGTACAGCGGTGGTACAGCAACTGTGGCGACGGAACGTAACGTCTCCGTTTCCTCCTTCAGGGAACGAGGGTTACAAAAGTAACCTAGACGTTCCCTTTCGGTCAGTCACGTTCTACATTACGTCAGTGACTGACGAATTTGGGATCCATATGGAAAACGCCACTATTGCTGACCCCCTCCAGTGCCCTGCGGAAGCCGGCAAGTCCCCCCACACCAGCTGGGGCAGAAGATAGGACAGCGGCTAGGCAGAGGTGTCCGCCACTGCTGTTCCATACAGTGGTACATAGGATAACACTGGGAAAGCATACCCAGCTGGGAACGCTACGGAAGCCACATCCTGCACATATGAGGTATCATGTGGAATTACACATATGGACTGGCCCAGGGCAGTACTACATATGGAAGTCCCTGCGGTAGACTCAACCCACCTGAGGTGAGATAACTACGCACAGAGATGGCAGTGAACGATGCCAGAGAAAGACACAGGTGGGATCACCCGAAGGGGGAATCACTACACACGGGCACCTAGCCCAGCACAAGGGCTGACCATGGGCATGCACACGAGTTTTGAGCCTGGCGTCTGGCGCCCCGCCACGCCTGACCGCAGAGGGTGCGGGAGGAACTCCAACAGGGTTCGCCATGGGGAACTGATTGAGGAGCACAAGCGCACGTATCCGGTCCGTAGAGGGGAATGGCGCAGCAAGCGTGATCGACACCGAGCGGGTCCGGTGTTACTGCCTAGCTGAGGCGAGTACACGAGAGGACAAGGGCTCTACACGGAGATTATAGAATCTCGCAACGTGTTAGGCGTCGCCCAGCCGGCAGCTCTACAGATGTGTGCTATCGAGGCGCCCCGCACCAATGCCCAAGAAGATGCCACTCCTCTCGTAGAGTGAGCTCTCACTCCGAGGGGGCATGGTAAACGTTGGGCCTGGTATGCCAAGACTATAGCCTCCACTAACCAGTGGGCAAGTCTTTGTTTGGAGACAGTCTTTCCCTTCTGCTGACCTCCAAAGCAGACAAAGAGCTGGTCTGAGGTCCTGAAGCTCCGCGTACGGTCCACGTAAATGCGCAGCGCGCGAACAGGACAGAGTAGAGCGATGGCTGGGTCTGCCTCCTCACGGGGCAGCACTTGCAAGTTAACCACCTGATCCCTAAAAGGCATGGTGGAAACTTTGGGCACATATCCAAGCCGGGGTCTCAGGACAACGTGAGAGTTACCCGTCCCGAATTCTAGGCACGAATCGTCGACCAAGAATGCCTGCAGGTCCCCTACCCTCTTGACCGAGGCCAATGCGGTGAGGAGCGCTGTCTTTACTGACATAACCTTAAGCTCTACTGACTGCAGAGGCTCGAAGGGCTCCTCCTTCAGGGCCGTCCGGACCGAGGGGAGATCCCAAGAGGGTAACAGGTGCGGGCGCGGAGGATTTAACCTCCTTGCACCTCTGAGAAACCTGATGACCAAGTCATGCTTCCCCACAGACTTAAGTTCTACTGCATCGTGATGCGCGGCAATGGCGGCAACATACACTTTAAGGGTGGAGGGAGACAGCCTTCGCTCCAACCCATCCTGCAGGAAAGAAAGCACGACTCCGATCGGGCATCTACGGGGGGGTATTCGGGAAGAGCACCAACCGATGAACAGGTTTCACTTCAGCCTGTAAGCGTGTCTGGTAGACGGGGCTCTAGCTGAAGCGAGGGTGTTTACTACCGCTGGAGGTAGCCAACCTAGAACCTCCGCGTCCCGTCCAGAGACAACACGTGGAGATTACACAGGTCCGGGTGCGGGTGCCAGAGGGTGCCCCCTCTCTGAGAAAGGAGATCCCTCCTCAGAGGAATTCGCCAAGGAGGGGCTGTCGCGAGGAGCATCAGTTCGGGGAACCAAGTCCGACTGGGCCAATATGGCGCCACCAAGAGGACCTGCTCCTCGTCCTTCCTGACTTTGCACAGTGTCTGTGCGAGAAGGTTCACTGGGGAAACGCATATTTGTGTAGGCCCCAAGGCCAGCTGCACGTCAGTGCATCCGTGCCGAGGGGTCCCTATGCCAGGGAGTAAAACAACTGGCAGTGGGACGTGTCCAGGGAGGCAAACAGGTCTACCTGAACGTCCCCAAAGCGTCTCCAAATCAGCTGGACTGTCTCGGGGTGGAGTCGCCATTCTCCCGGAAGGGCGGGCTGACGTGAGAGCTCGTCGGCTGCACAATTGAGCTCGCCTGGGATGTGAACGGCGCGAAGCGACCTCAGATGCTTCTGACTCCAGAGGAGGAGATGGCGGGCGAGTTGCGACATGCGACGACAGCGTAGACCGCCCTGGTGGTTGATGTACGCAACGGTCGCAGTGTTGTCCGTACAGACCAGTACATGCTTGTCGTGTAGCAGCGACTTGAAGTGGCGCAGAGCCAGCCATACTGCTTGCAAATCGAGGCAATTGATATGCCCCTGCAGTCGGGGCCCCGACCAGAGCCCCTCAGCTGCATTCCCATTGCACATGGCACCCCAGCCCCTGGCAGAGGCATCTGTTGACACAACAACATGCCTGGATACTTGCCCAAGGGACACCCCTGTCCAAAGAAAGGCAAGATCTGTCCACGGGCTGAGGGTCTGACAGCAGAACGGGGTAACAGAAACCCGGTAAGTGCCATGTCGCCATGCCCATCTCGGGACTCGGTCGTGAAGCCAATGCTGAAGCGGTCTCATTTGAAGCAACCCGAGCGGCGTGACAGCGTCTGCGGATGCCATATGCCCCAGGAGCCTCAGAAACTGTTTCAGTGGGACCGCCCTCCTTCTCTGAAATGACTCCAGGCAGTTCAGCATCGACTGAGCACGCTCTACTGAGAGACGTGCCGAGAGGTTGACCGAGTCCAGCTCCATGCCGAGAAAAGAGATCCTCTGCACCGGGAGAGTTTGCTATTTTCCCAGTTGACTCGAAGTCCCAATCGGCTGAGGTGACTGAGCACCATATCCCTGTGTTCGCACAACTGCGCTCGGGACTGGGCCAGTATGAGCCAGTCGTCGAGGTAGTTGAAAATGCAAATGCCCGCTTCCCTCAATGGAACGAAGGCTGCCTCCACGACCTTGGTGAAGACACGAGGCGACAGGGATAGCCGAAGGGGAGGACCTTGCACTGATACGCTCGCCCTTCGAACGCAAATCCGAGAAACGGTCTGTGTCGAGGGAGAAACGAGACATGAAAGTACGCGTCCTTGAGGTCGACCGCTGCGAACCAATCGAAAGGACGGACGCATTGAAAGATGCGTTTCTGCGTCAACATCCTGAACGGGAGCTTGTGAAGGGCCCGGTTCAGCATGCGCAGGTCCAGGATTAGTCGTAACCCACTGCCTTTCTTGGGTACGATGAAGTACGGGCTGTAAAAACCTGACCTCATCTCGGCTGGAGGGAACGGTTGTATTGCGTCCTTCGCCAGTAGGACCGTGATCTCTGCACGCAAGACTGGAGCATCCCTGTCCAGCACAGAGGTGAACTGAATGCCCCTGAACTTGGGAGGGCGCCGGGCGAATTGAATCGCATAGCCGAGTCTGACGGTTCACATGAGCCAGCGAGACGGCCTGGGGCATGCTAACCAGGCCCCCAGCGACCGAGCAGGCGGGACTAGGGAAACCACCGACGTACCCGCAGTGGGGCAGCGCAGTGGAACACAGAGACCCAACCCGGGAGGCCGCGCATCCAAGGGTGGGGTCTGAGTGCGCGGCGCAACACTTACCTGGCTCCACGGCTGGGCACGGGGGCTCGTGAGGAGGCATAGCGTCCTTGGACTGAACCCTGCTGCCCATTGGCGAAGGTAGAGGGGGACGGCCATGTGGAGACTGGTCTCGCGCACTGCCATCCTCGCCCTTTTGGAACCCGGAGAAAAAGGAACCCGCTCTTCTGTTGAGGTTTTGGGCACCACTGGCTGGGTAGCCAGCGGCGGAACAGAAAAACCCAGGAACAAAGGTTTCTCCACCCGGCACTCCACCGGGGGAAGGAGTGGTGCGGTCACCATCTCCTGAAGCGCAGGATCCAAGAGCTCCGGGTCGCCCATCTCAGGGACGCCGCCTGCCCTGGCGCCTCACGGGCTTGGCAGGGGCGGAGACGGGCTGCGCCGCTTTCCCGCGACCAGCTCCACGCTGCGGCCGTTGTGAAGGCTGCTGCTGCGGCCGAGCTGGAGCGGAGATGGAGGCCACAGGAGGGCGCGCTCGGCGACATGCAGACAGAGGGGCTGCAGCCGGCGGAGGGGTGCGGACAGCAGCAGACCGCCCGGGGGAAGATTGCGTCGAGACACCTCATATGCCTGTGCGGAGGAGAAAACTGTGGGCAGAGTCTCCACAATTCGCCGAATTAGGCCGGCTAGGGGATCGGGGGTCCAGGAAGCCTGCTTGTCGTCTCCTCATATCCGCCAGGTCAGCATAGGGGCGCTCCTGGACACCAATGGGGACACGTCTGACCAAGGGCCAGCGCCCTCCACTTTCGTCGCCCATAAGAGGCGGAGGTCCGTCGCTGGGCGCAGTTCCTGCAGACACCTGGGTCAGCACCACCCTCGTACAACTGCTTCAACGCTTTGGCCTGGTGGACTTGCAGGAGGGCCATGGCGTGCAGGGCGGAAGCGGCCTGTCCAGCAGCGCTGTAAGCCTTAGCTGTCAGAGCGGACGAGAACCTACAGGCCCTGGACGGAAGGCGGGGACCCGCAGAGCAGAGCTGCATGGCAATAGCGCACTCAACCGGAGGGATGTCCACTTACACTTGGGCCGCGCCCCGTCGAGGGTTGGTTTGGCGACGGAGAGGGCACAAAGTCTGTTCGGGCAGAAAAAGTGCCTCGTGCTTTCAGACTAGATAACCTCCTCATGCACTTCGGGGAAAAAATGGAACCGGAAGGAGGCTGCCGATGCCCGGCCTGCGCCCCCAGGAACTAATCATCCAGCCTCGAGCGTTCGGGAGAAGGAGGAGGCCTCCAGTGCAGCCCGACACTCTCGGCGGAAAATGCATATTTATTCTTTATTCATCTTTATTCTGAACTTATTCTGTTGAAGCTTGGCACATGCATGGTGAACAATCCAATAATGTGTTTTTCCGGAAGCAGCAATGTGCTGACATTGTACTCTTACTGCCATATAAGTGGTATTACAATCACAATACATCCAGAAACGAAGCATAAGGATGCATTTGATTGTCAACAACTGATTTATGAACGTACCGATTATGATGACGTACACAAGTGTAGAGCAGAGAGGATTTTTTTTTATTTTTCCCTTAAGTCTGCAAGGCAAAAATTACTCCATCTCTTCCTCAGTACCTAATTAACAATCCATCCATGTGTCACAGAAACAAATGAAAGCCGTTTCCTGCCTGCAACAAACAGAAAACGACCTCTATATGGTTCCATTCAGAAACAAATGCTACAATCACATTTATCAAGCGGCTTGTGCATTTACATATTTATATTGGTTGTGTTTGCTAGCGCCAGGATGCCATAACTCAACGTGTAAGCGTTGAATTGTTTAATAACAGAGAAACACGGCACTGCATATTGCAGGAGTGTGAACGGGAATATCACAGCAAATCATATTTTACTTTCTGAGGTGAAAAATGAGAATCAACATGATGAATCTGCCGAAATGCTCATTCAACAGTGCAACCATGCCCTTTACAAGAGCTGGCAGAAAATTGAGCTATGCTCGATGGATAATCTCAGAAAACCTAAGTATCCATGGTGTTCTGACAGCACAGAACATATTTCTAATGGTTTAAAGAAAAACATGGAGAAACAGAGGCAATCTTACTTTGATTGCTTTTTGCAGTTGATTGCGGCCAATTTATGGTACAGGCTCAGTCTATTTTCACCTGTAATGTACTTTGATCGTCTTCACGGTCAGGATTCAGCCAATCATTTGGGAATAGCTGGAGACACTTTACATGAAGTTACACAATTCAACCTACCTTGCTACTGCCTCATTTTTTGGTTGACAAATCCATCAGCAAATTGCATGCTTGTTATTGAGCTTGACAGTGATTCACTCGAGGAATTTTTCTGATTGGAAATAAAGCTAAATGAACCATTTTGTCCTGAGTCAGTATATTATGTATAATCTTTTATAGCTGTTTCTATTGTTTGATGTCACCTGTTTAGAGTGGAGTGGCATCATGGCCACACCACAATGGGCAGCCCCCTTTAAATAAAACTATCTGCCAAATAACTACTTAAATTTAAAACTTTAAAGCTTATTTGTTTGAACTTGTTTAAACTTAAGGCACAATTGCCTTTTGCCTTTAAAATAAAAGTCAGTGGGGACCAAAACAATGGCAAAAACCCCCACCAAGAACCACATTTCTAAAATACCTTTTAATTCTAAAAACATCTCCCTTCAGGTCATTGAACTGTACATGTGTATTTTTGTGGTGAAATGTTACTGAGTTTTTTTTTTATATATATATATATATATAAAGTAAAATATAAGAAAACTTATTCTATATTGTTAGTGATAGTCAAAGATGAACATTTACTATTGAAGCAACTTAAGGTGCATTCACGCCATGTTGAAATTACTGTAATTTCGAGGTTTCAACATGTAAAATGTGCTCATGTCCTTTCGGAACTGGTCATTATAGCTTGTAAGATGGAACTTTTCTGTGAGCTCTTACTTGACCGCTGCAGATTTATTTAAGTGTTGATAACATTGATATAGAAACACATAATTCCCAGTCTGAGGGTGTGAACAGCTCCAAATAGAAAATCATGTGTTGTCATCTCGAACCTACGATAAATACGACATGGTGTGAAGGCAGAATTAGGTTTACTTGATTATATGTCCTTTTTTTAGAAAAATCGTAAAAATGTGAGTATCAAATATGATACACCAGGCTTTTGGAACACATTTATTCTTACATCTTTCAGTAATCATTGTATTGTCTTGCTTTGTATGTTGTGCTCAAATAAATAAGTAAAAAATAAATAAATATACAGAGCATATAGAGATATATTAAACATATACAGTGAAATCTATCTATCTATCTATCCATCCATCCATCCATCATCCATCCATCCATCCATCCATCCATCCATCTTCACTTTAAATCATCTGATACCAAGTTAATTTTAGTAAATGTATGAAGTCAAGTCAGATTAAATTATAGTAAAGTGGGAAAAAAGTTCCCAGTTTGACAACCAAAAAGGGCCTAAATGCTTCAGTGGAGTTTTTAAATGATGTTCTGGGGGGGTTTTTAAATGATGTTCTTACATCATCTTTTACCTGTTGCTTCCAGAGTAACATGAAGCATCTCTAGTGCATACAACTCTCGACATGGGGCTTCCAGGAAATGTCAACCCACTTTAAGACAGCAGCGTTACAGACCTGACTACAAAAAAACAAAAAAAACAAAAAACTAAGCACTCAGGTACATACGCATGCACATGCAGCTAAAGAAACAGCACAGGTGGCTTGTTAGGATGTATTAGACTCAAATTGTCAAGTGTGAGAGACCTCTGTAACCCAGTCAGAAGTCACTTAGACATACACACAAAGTGAACTGGGACAAGGGTGTGCTGGTGTACTGTGCCGAAAAGGCTTAATTAAGTCTCTGCAGGGTTGTTCCCTTTCGTGGAACTTCGAACTGCGTCCTCTAGGGGTCGCTATGGGAAAGCCTCGTCGTGACCCGTGTCTGAAGCAAAACTCCAGCTCGTTGGCCGGCGACAGCCATGACGTCACTACCGTCGCAAATAGTACAAAATAGGCGCCGGCGTTATTAGCGACACTCTCACGTTTCTTCGTTTTCACTGACCGTTCTGTTTGAAGCGTGCATTCCAAAAGCAAAGTAAGACTATTTCTTTTCCTACTATGGCGAGCACTAGCGGAGCGTTTAGAAAGTGTGTACATCCGTGCCAGCGGTTCCTGACACCCGATGATTCACACGATCTATGCGTTGTTTGTTTGGGCGAGGAGCACGCACGCGATGTCCTCAAGGGGGCAATCTGCGTGCATTGTGAGAGCTTCTCGCTGAAAAAGCTCCGTTCTCGTTTGTCTCTCTTCTCGAGTGGAGAGGAACAACCATCGGTTTCCCGCGGCTCGGAACCTGCCGCTGCTGAGGCACAGAGGAGAATGAACTCGTGGGGATCGCAGGTGGACCTGGCCGATGAGGCTGAAGGGGGGGTTCCCCTCTTCCGCGCATTGGTGTCGGGCGAGAGACAGCCACTGGACGATGATATCCTCTCTCTGATATCATCTGATCCAGGGGCCAGTGCTCAGTTGGGCCCAGCCCAACAAGAGCAGGAAATGGATGTGGAGAGTGAAGAAGCTGAGGCTGAGCTTTCCCAATCCACCTGCCCTGCGTATGATGAGCTGTTAGAGGTGATGGATCGGGCCACGGCAAGGCTCGAATTACAGTGGAAACGAGCCAAGGAGGTGACGTCGCGAGGTAGCCTCGACGAACGTGATCTCTCCGGCAACACCTCCAGCTAAAGTGAGTTCCTTCCTTCCGATCTCCATATACTGAGATCAGAAGAATGGGAGAAAGCCGTTTTCTCCGCGTATACGGTTGTTAAGCATACGAGTTATGCGAATACGAAGTCGATGCGCGGAAAGCGGCTAACGGGATGTGCCCCCTGTGGGGGAGACGATAGCAGGGACTTTATCTCTCTCTGGGGGAGGAGACGTCATCCTCAAAAAATCTCATTGCCATCCGTGCACCTTCAAAGCACATCTCGCACGAACGGCCAAGGCGTACGCAGGCAGGTCAGGCTGGGCTCACATTGCACACTATGGCGGTTGCTTCATGCCTACAGGCTGACCTGCTGAAGGACCTGGAAGAGGGGCAGGGAATTCCTCTGCCGGAACGACTGAGCTGCGGCGCACCACAGACTTGGCCCTCCGGGCTACTAAGCAGGCAGCCTCGGCCATGGGCAGAGCGATGGCTGCTATGGTGGTGACGGAGCGGCAGTTGTGGGTGAACTTGGCGGACATCGGGAAGAAAGAAAGGGGCTTTCTTCTCGATGCCCCGGTGTCGCCCTCTGAACTGTTTGGCACCTCCGTTGAGACGGTGGTCGACAAAATCAGGGAGGCGAAGTCGCGCTCAGCAAACGTTCAAATCCTTCATACCACGAAGGACCAGGTCTGAGCCCGAACAAACCAGGGTCCTGGCCCGTCTCGGTTCGAGGATCAGAGACGGGCACAGAGGGCTAGCGTCGCGACTCGCGCCCCGCCTCCACCTGTGGGCGGGGGTAGGAAGTATCGTGGGTCAAGGGGAGGTAGGCAAGACCTGAGGGATGTGGAGACCTGGGCGAGCGCCAGTCGCTTTCGTCCGGGTCAGAGTAATACTTAGGTATTCACGCTCTCCCGCGGAGGGTGCAACATCTACCCTGTCCTCCCCTTTTTCCAATTCCCCTGTTATGACCACCATCTCCAGCTGACCGTGGTTAGCTGTAAAACATTTTTCAAGCAGTCTCCTACTGGGCCCATGATGTTGTTGGTGGTTCTATGGCTAGATCATAGTAACCGCATGACTGATGGTCCGGTCAAAAATCCCCGAACAGAGCCCCGGCAATAAGGCTCGTGGTGGGTGAGTATGATCCATAGGTCATGAGAGTGTATACTAATGAGAGACTGAGGTGGCCAATCGTAAAAAATTTATAAAGTTACCTGCAGCAGATGATCCAGTCAGAAGATCCTCGGAGCAGAGCTCCAGCTCAGAGGTCATGGGGGTGAGTACGATCCAAATATCATGATATCTGCATATCGAGGACAGACCGAGATGGCTGTGTGTGTGTAACCATCTATAAGTTCCTTGCAGTGTTTCCCGGGACCTGTGCGGTTTTGTCCCTTGCTAGACGCCCTCAATGAGGTGCCGTTGCTGGGCTCAGAGGCCAGGTGCTCTACTTGCAGTAGGCGTGTCACTCGTCGACATACATCCAGACGGTAAGAAAAAGCCGGGCTTCGGCTTCATACCTCCTGGATCATGCGGCCGATTACGGGCTCTTGCGGGAGCCTTCGTGAACATCGGGCCCCCGGTGCTACGCTGCAAGGCCCCCGGACGGGCCTGGTCACCCCGAGGGGCTTCCTGTCCACCGGCGTACTCCTTCTTGCTGACGCATCGAACAGGAGGTACGGGGGCATCACCAGAATCCTCCTGTGTAAGCTGTCCTAGGCAGGGCTCCCATAACCACTGAGATGTGCGAGCCGGCCGCTTCCAGCTGGCCGATATGGTCGGGTTTCCATGAACTTAAATTCCAGATAATATGATAAGTGTCCACGTGAAGCAGGCTTTGCGCATCTCTCCAAATGCCACGTGAGTGGGGGATGTGCACGTGAAGCTGTGCGCATTTCTCTAAAATCCACATAGCTGGTAGATGGGCATGTGTTGCTTTGCCCATTTTCTAAAAATTCCACGTATGTGGTAAATGGGCACGGGATTCTTTGCCAATTTCTCTAAAATCCTGTGAAGGTAATGGTTACGCGTGCTGTCTTCGTTCCCTTTGGTTTAAAGTGGAGTAACACCCCGGTACCCTGGGTGCCACTCAAATAGTGTGTCTTGCCGACACACCCTGGAGACAGCACTCCCCTCACCTCTGAGGAGGGGGCCGGAGCTGCGGTTCCCGACCGGCCATTACGTCCGGGTGACAATAGAACCCTAAGAGTGCTCTTTGCGCACCTTCTAAAATCCACGTGAGTGGTAAGTGTGCACGTTATCCTTGCCGCTTTTCTAAAATCCACGTAAGTGTTGGGTGGGCACGTTAGGCTTTGCCACCCATCTAAAATTCCACCCAGGTGGTAGGTGAGCACGCTATGCTTTGCCACTTCTCTAAAATCACACGAAAGTGGTAGGTGCGCACGTTCATCTTTGCCCACCTCTCTAAAAATCCTATATGGTGAGGGTTACGCGTTTCGGACTTCGTTCCCTGTTTCGGAGAGGGTTAGGCCCCGATTTCCTGGGCTCCTCTCAACCAGTGTGTCTCGATCGACGCACTCAGAAGGCACTGCCCCCCTCGATATCAAGGGGTACTAAAAGGGTGTCGTCTGAAGAGCAGGATCTCTCCGAGGGTGAATCCCTAGCTCCATGGCTGTTCTAGTGTAATGTTAGCAATTGCTCCCCTTTCAGGAAGGGTCACCTAGGATGGGGACAGTATTCCTCAGCTGAGGAAAAAACGGAGGTGCCTCTGGCATGAGAGGCTTGAGCTCGCTGTCTTCCAGAAAGACCTCGTACCAGCTGCATCAGTCGGTTTGGGCCGTCCTCCGCCTCCCTGATGCACTGACGATGTGGCTAGCCTGCAGTATGCTACCCCCCTGGTTTTTTAATCAGGCTGCTGGTTGGGGCCCCCCCCCCTCTCGGTGAGAGGTGGGTTGAGCTCCCAAAGCTAGCATGGAGCTAAGGCCAGACGGGGAAAACCCGCAGTAGGAGATAGGGTCGAGCCCCCTGGGCGTCCGAGGACCAGGCGTGGGTTCCCACGCCAAGATTGTTACTAGCTGGTTCCGCTAGATGGAACGTGCTGCGGGTCGAGTCCCCTCCTCGGTGAGAACTGGGCGTGTTGCTCCACCAGCTGATAACTGCTAGCTGTTCCACCAAAGGAACGTGCTGTAGGTAGAATGGATGTCTGCTCCCTCAGCTACAAGTTCGCGGCTAGCCAAGCCAGCGTGATAGCCGTAGGTGAGACTTATGACTACTCAGAGCTCCATCTATAGCCTGCCCTCCAGAAGTGCCACAAGAACCCCCTAGAACGGTTGTATCCAACTACATATGGACATTCTAAAATCCACATGGTGGTAAGTGGGCATGGTATCTTTGCCCACTTTTCTAAAATCCCACGAAAGTGGTAAGTGCGCACGTTCTCCTTTGCCCACTTCTCTAAAATCCTATGGTAAGAGTTACGCGCACAGCTTCGTTCTCTTTTACTGAGTGGTCTAAAACCCCGGTTCTGCCTGGGACACACTCCTCATGGTATCCTCGAATACCTTCTCTGACAGGGTGTACCACTAGAGGCCTGTTGACACAGGTCCTCCTGCAAAGTGAGGTAGCCCTGAGTGACAAGCCAAGACTAGTAATTGATCCAATAATAGGCTCTTGGTCGTATTCCCTGGAAAGAATCCTTCATGATTCTAGGCCCTGGCACCACCTCCGAGGAGGCTTCTTTGGCACAGCTGGTACGGTGGCCCCTACCATCCCGCAGTTCTGGGCACCGAGCCAGCCACCCTCATTACACCAGAGGTCAATCTCGAGAAACTGATTCCCGTGGTAGACTATTGGTACCCTGGGTTCTACTACCAATCTTGTCCCAGTGGGACCTGCAAAGCACTGTGAGGCGCTAGTAATGTCCCTTGGCAGCCTAGACTTCTGGCCGTCGGGAGTAATGTCACTGACAGCAGTCTAAGTCCAGGACAGGGGCAACTCCCATAGCTATATGGTGTAGTTGGTACTTAGTGGCCCGCCATGGTTCTGGCTTGCACTCCCCAAAGCTTGGTGGCATGGGCATACCATTCCCCATAGCAACCCCTAGAGAATGCAGTTCGAAGTTCCCATGAAAGGAAACATCTCAGGCTACTTATGTAACCATGGTTCCCCGAGGGGACGAGGCCACTGCGGTCTCTAGCTTTTGTGCCATGTGCGGACAAAACTTTCAGACGAAGAAGGTGATATGTTGCGCTACCGGCGCCTATTTATACTATAGTCGCGCTGGTAGTGATGTCATGGCTGTCGCCGGCCAACTTGTTGTTGGTGTTTTTTCAATGTATGGTTCAGACACGGGTCACGACGAGGCGTTCCCCATAGCGACCCCTAGAGGACGCAGTGTCTCGTTCCCCTCAGGGAACCATGGTTACATAAGTAACCCGAGACGTTTTCTTGTGTGTGACAATGTTTAACAGGGTGTGCAGTCAGTCTACTGTCATAATCTGAGTTTACATCAGGTAACATTTAGTTTATTATCCTCTAAAGACACCTGAAATCATTCAAAAGTTTTGGGGGACAATTACAAAAGTGTTGACAATGAGTCCCAAATGGAGAAAATTATCCCCACACAGAACAGCTGTGGCTCGTCAAATATTATTTATTAATATCCTAAATTAAACTGCCAAAAACACCCCAGGCAATTTTAGTGTATCAAAAACATTTGGAAATTAGGCCACTGTAACGCAGTACTCAGGATACTCTTTTCAGTGAATCGTTTGATTCAGTTAATAAAATTGCTTTGTTCATGAATCGGACTGGTCTGGTTCCCAAGATCAACTCAGTGACTCAATGATATGATCCTAGGTGAAATTAAATCTTTAATCATTTTCATTCTCTTACAGATTTTAAGTTTATCTTCTGTTCCAGTTCACAAAACTGGTTTATTGTTAATGAATCAGACTGAAGTGACTCATATGAAGTGAAGATACAAATTAAATGCTATTTTCTTACGCCAGATAATTGAGTCACCAACACAGTGACTCAATTTTCTGATCCTAGTTGAAGATACAACTAAAATAAATGTTATTTTCCTACAATTTTGCAGTTTATCTTCTGCTCCATTCATTTAATGTGTGTGAAAGCTGTTTATTTACCCTCTGCTATGTGAGGAGATTAGTAACTGATATCAAGCTGTGTGGCCTCATACATATTGCCATGTTCAACTGCTTATTTCTTTTTAATTTTATCATTTATTTTCCTGAAACTGATCTATCCTTCCCTTTCAGTCGGTCACTCTCGACGTCACGTCGGAGTACCGACGAAATGGATCACTACTCGCTTAGAGGACCATCTAACTGTCTGTGTAACTAAACGAGGCCAATGCACCTTGGCATGCTATTATTTTGCATCCAGTCTGCTGCTGATTACAGTGTGAGTATAAGTAGGTAGCAGATGCAGCGCATATTCAGCTTTGCTCTTCGGAGCTGAGCGATCACATCGTTCCGCTCCTGACGACTCTAGCGGAGAGAAGACTGAACGCTTTAGAACGCTCTTTGAGAGCTCTTCGTGTTGGCGGACGGCGCTTCAGCGGTGGTGGTTTCCCGTGTCGAGTGGGTTGCACACATCAGGCTGCACTACCCCCTGTTTGTGTTGCAAATGATAATCTCCCCTGTGCGCCTCAGCACGCTAAAAAAAATTTTCCCCTAAAACGCTTTTCCCCTAAAAGAGCAATTTCGGGTGCAGGCTGGACCCTCCCGGGGGGTACCACCTGTTTCTTCCGAGGCTCCCCCCGACGATCGGATGTCGATTGCAGCATCGGAGGGTGAGCCAGAGCTTTCTGGAGAGGAAGATTCGGCTGCGCTGCTCTCCTCCGGGAACGTAGCAATGCCTGGATCGGATCCAGCAATAATGGGCTATGCTTTCCTGGGCCACCGTAGGGGTAGGGCTCGAGTGAAGACTTTCACCGTGTCCCGAGCCCTCAAGGTTGCACGATTGGTTCCCGGGGCGGTCCGCGCTGGTTCTCAGCGCCCCGCCTCGGTGCCTTTCTTCCCGGAGGTGCATTAGGAGCTCAACAGGTCGTGGATGGCATCTTTTTTACTGCCGGAAACTGATTTGCTGGTTCCTCCTCTCTCACCACCCTCGATGGTGGTGCAGCTAAGGGGTTACAAGGGTCCCCCCTGTGGAGCGGTCGTTTGCGATGCAGTTGAGTCCTAATACCGCCTCCAACCGGCAGAGAGAACCGTGCCTCCTCTCCCGGGTCTGTAGGTACTCGACTGGCCAGCGATGTTTATACGACCTGTGGAGAAGCTGCCTCAGCCTTACACGCTACGGCGTGATTGCAAGTGCACCAGGCCAAGGCACTGAGGGACTTGCACGAGGGTGGTCACGACCTGGAAGTTCAGAGAGAACTTCGCACCGCGGGGGACCTCGCGCCACGAGCGACGAAGGTTACGGTGCGGTCTCTGGTTCGTGCGATGTCCACTATGGTGGTCGGGGAGTGCCATTTCTGGTTGTGACTGGCTGACATGCGCGAGACGGGCAAGACACGATTCTTGAACGACCCCGTGTCCCAGGCCGGCCTGTCGGCGACACGGTGGATAACTTGCCCAGCGGTTCTCCGCTGACCAGAGCGGACTGAGGCCATCAGGTACATCCTGCAGGTGTGCAGTTGCTCTGCCGGCTCCGAGGGCGGCCCCCCGGCCACCGCCAAAACAAGAGCAGAGCTCCTGCGGCCTCCAGCGAAGCTGTGCCGTGGAGCCGGTCGCAGGGCAGCCGCCCCGCCCGTCCAGGCCCCCGCCAAACCTGGTGGCAAGCGAGAGCGCAAGAGGCCCGGAGACGGGCGACCCAAAGGTGGAGGGACGTGCTCTTCAGGAGAAGGTAAGCACACCACTCCCTCCCCCGGAAGAGGGCCGGGCGGAGAATCTTTTTCCACGAATGACCTCGGTCGGTGGTACCCAAATTCTCGACAATGAGCAATTCCTCTATTTCTGGGTCCCCTGAGGGGATGGGGGGTTGTGGATGATCCAGTGTCGTATCATATTCACCCTCCTCTCTCGCCAGTGAGCATCAGTGGGCGGATCGGGAGGACGAACCCACGGACTACCCACGCACCCTCTGCTCAAACGCAGGTCAGTGTTGCACACTCAGACCCCGCCTCGGACCGGCTAAGAGACGCCCGGGCCGGGTCCCTGCTTTCTTTCACGCTGCCCCGCTGCGGGTACTCCTGTAGTTCCGTTGATGCCACTTGCTCGGCGTCTGGGAGCCTGGCTTAAGCTACCCAGCCCGTCTCGATGGCTCCTTTGAACCGTCAGGCTCGGCTATGTGATTCACTTCGCCCGGCGCCATCACAAATTCAGGGGCATGCACTTTACTTTAGTGAAAGCAGCAGATGCCCCTGTCTTTGCGTGCAGAGATCGCAGTCCTATTGGTGAAGGACGCGATAGAGCCGGTTCCTCAAGCCGATATGAGGTTGGGGTTTTACAGCCCTTACTTTATTGGACCCAAGAAAGGCGGTGGGTTGAGACCTATCTTGGACCTGCGTGTTGTGAACCGGGCCCTTCACCGGCTCCCGTTCAGGATGCTCACGCAGAAATGCTTTTCAGGTGTAAATCCGTCCCCAAGATTGGTTTGCAGCGATCGACCTGAAGGACACGTACTTTCATGTTTCGATCCTTCCGCGCCACAGGCCATTCCTGCGGTTTGCGTTCGAGGGGCGGGCATACCAGTACAAGGTCCTGCCCTTCGGGCTGTCCCTGTCGCCCCGTGTCTTTACGAAAGTTACGGAGGCAGCCCTTGTTCCCACGAGAGAGCAGGGCATTCGCATCCTCAACTACCTCGACGATTGGCTCATACTCGCCCAGTCTCAGGAACAGTTGTGCGAGCACAGGGATTGGTGCTTTCACACCTCAGCCTGTTGGCCCTTCGGGTCAACTGGGAAAAAAGCAAACCCTCCCCGACACAGAGGATCTCTTTTCTCGGTATGGAGTTGGACTCGGTCGAACAGACAGCACGCCTCACGCAGGAACGTGCTCAGTCGGTGTTGAACTGCTTGAATACATTCAAGAGCAGGATGGCGGTCACACTGAAACTGTTTCAGAGGCTCCTGGGGCATATGGCGGCCACGGCGGCAGTCACGCCACTGGGGCTACTCCATATGAGACCGCTGCAGCACTGGCTCCATGGCCGAGTCCCGAGGTGGGCGTGGCAACGCGGCACCTTCCGGGTCCAGGTGACACCGGCCTGCCGCCAACCTTCACCCCGTGGTCAGACCTGGCGTTCCTCCGGGCAGGAGTGCCCCTGGAGCAGGTCTCCAGGCATGCTGTGGTTTGCACGGATGCCTCAACCACCGGCTGGGGGGCCACGTACAACGGGCTTGCAGTGTCAGGGGTTTGGACGGGGCCCCGACTGCACTGGCACATCAACTGCCTCGAGTTGCTGGCAGTGCACCTTGCCCTGAGCCGTCTCAAAGGGCGCTTACGAGGCAAGCATGTACTGGTCCGCACGGACAATACAGCGGCCGTTGCGTACATCAACCGACAAGGTGTTCTGCGCTCCCGTCGCATGTCGCAACTTGCCCTCCATCTCCTCCTCTGGAGTCAGAAGCATCTGAGGTCGCTTCGTGCTGTTCACATTCCTGGGCGGCTCAACCGGGCAGCCGACGAGCTGTCCCGAGCTGTGCGCCCGGGAGAATGGCGACTCCATCCCCAGACGGTCCAGCTGGTTTGGGGACGTTTCAGAGCCGCTCAGGTAGACCTGTTTGGCTCTCCAGAAACCTCTCACTGCCAGTTGTTCTTCGCCCTGACCGACGGAACACTCGGCACAGACGCTCTGGCACACAGCTGGCCGCGGGGGCTTTGCAAGTATGCGTTTCCCCCAGTGAGCTTTCTCGCACAGACACTGTGCAAGATCAGTGAGGATGAGGAGCAGGTCCTGCTTGTGGCGCCCTATTGGCCTACCCGGACCTGGTTCCCCGAACTAATGCTACTTGCGACAGCCCCTCCCTGGCAGATTCCTATGAGGAAGGATCTACTGACTCAGAGACCGGGCACCCTTTGGCACCCAACCCGCGTCGCCGACCTTGGAACTTCATGTCTGGTCCGGCCGGGAACGCGAGGTTCTAGGTGGCCCACCCCAAGGGGTAGTTGACACCATCACTTCAGCGAGAGCACCGTCTATGAGACACGCTTACGCTTTGAAGTGGAATCTGTTCGTTGAGTGGTGTTCTTCTCGTCGGGAAGACCTCCGGAGATGCCCGATCGGAGTTGTGCCTGTCCTTCTTGCAGCAGGGGCTGGAGCGAAGGCTGTCTCCCTCCACCCTTAAAGTCTATGTCGCTGAAATTGCTGCTAACCACGACCCCGTACAAGGTAGGTCGCTGGGGAAGCATGACCTGGTTTTCAGGTTCCTTAAGGGGGCGAGAAGGTGAATCCTTTATGGCCCCCCTCTATACCCTCTTGGGTCTTGAGTCTGGTGCTCACGGCACTACAGTAGGGCCCATTTGAGCCTTTGCAGACGGTCGAGTTGAAATTTCTTTCGATGAAGACTTTGCTCTTGCTGGCATTGGCCTCTATCAAGAGGGTGGGGGACCTGCATGCATTTTCGGTCGACTATTTGTGCCTAGAGTTTGGGCCGGCTGATTCCAGGTAACCCTGAGGCCCTGGCCCGGTTATGTGCCCAAGGTTCCCGCTACTCCTTTCAGGGTTCAGGTGGTGAACCTCCAAGCGCTGCTCTCGTAGGAGGCAGACCCAGCCCTAGCTTTGCTCTGTCCCGTCCGAGCCTTAAGATGCCATGTAGACCGGACAAAAAGCTTTAGGACCTCAGATCAGCTCTTTGTCTGTCACGGAGGCCGCAGAAGGGGAATGCCGTCTCGAAGCAGAGGATGGTCCACTGGATAGTGGATGCCATCACCCTGGCTTATCAGGCACAGGGTGTGCCCTGCCCGCTCAGGTTGCGAGCTCACTCAACTAGAGGTGTTGCATCCTCCTGGGCGCTGGCTCGTGGCGCCTCGCTGACATATATTTGTAGGGCTGCGGGCTGGGCGGCCCCTAACACATTCGCTATATTCTATAGCCTTCGTGTGGAGCCGGTATCCTCCTGTGTTTTCACCTCAAATGGGTAGAAGCACTGAGAGGCCCCGGCTTCGGGTCGGCTTGCAAAATCACTCCAGAGAGTCCATACAGTAGACCCTGTTGAGTTCCTCCGTCCCCTCGGCAGCCAGACGTGGCTGAGCGTCCGGCGCCAGGCCTTCACTCGTTGAATCCTCGAGAACCGGTAGGAGGCTGGGTTCCATATGTTAGACCTAAGTGGATCTCATATGTGTATAGCCTTGAGCCCGTGTTTCCCCTTTCCTCCTCCTTCCCCGGCAGACTTCTGCCATTCCAAGAGGGTTCAATCACCTCCATTCTTCCATATGCACCTAAGGGATGTTCATATGTGTATTGCTTCCGAAACCTCCTTCGGGAAGGTTCGAGCTTCCGTAACGCCCCTGTTCCAAGTAGAACGGGTACGTTTTCCTAGTGTTATCCAGTCTTACTCATTGGGTAGTGCCATTGCAGCAGTAGCTGGTCCTCTTGTGAAGAAGCCCTGGCCTACGCCAAAAAATAGGGGCGCAGGTGGCTTCCACAGGACACTGGAAGGGGCAGTAGCTGTGTGGCCCTTTGGTAGGATCCCAATTTCGTCGGTCCTCCGACGTGACGTCGAGAGTGACCGACTGAAAGGGAACGTCTCGGTTACGTATGTAACCCTCGTTCCCTGAAGGAGGGAACGGAGACGTCACGTCCCGTCGCCACAGCTCCTGTACCACCGCTGAGCGGACGGGTCACCGGCTCGGCTCCTCAGCGAAAACCTAGTATGCGTTGCACCGGCTGCCTTTTTATGCTCGCGATGTGATCAGCGGCAGCTGGATGCCATAATCGCATGCCAATGTGCATTGGCTCGTTTAGTTTACACTCGAAGTAGATTGGTCCCTCTAAGCGAGATCCCAATTTCGTCGGTCCTCCGACGTGACGTCTCCGTTCCCTCCTTCAGGGAACGAGGGTTACATACGTAACCGAGATGTTCTGCTGATAAAAATCACCAATACATCTCCTGAATAAGATGGTTGCAAAAAGCATGCACACTATGCGAGTGTTTGCATATCTGTCTGTGTTAACAATGCTGAGGATGTTCCTTCTCTATCCAGACTACCTTGCTCAGGAATTTCATTGTTCACACTGTCTGGCTGGGAGAGTTTATTTTTTTGCCGACAGTGTTTATTTTTCCATAACGTCAGGAACAAGACAGACAGGGAGAGAGAAAGACACAGACCAACACCCTTTGGTATTTCAACTTCAGCATAACAGCTGCTTAGACAAAAAAGATAGTTAAAATAGTTTTTTAAATAATCGAATTTTACTCAAAACAAACTTGCTTCAAATAAAATTGGACTGTAATTTGAGAGTTATGGTGTGGTAATAATATCCATTTCAGCACACTTCACTAAAAGGGTTGTTTTTGTTCATACTCTCTTTTTATATGGTACAGCCCAGCCTATGAATATGATGCAGATGCTTTTATATAACCCAGATGATGTGGAAAATAGTCACATCAATAGTGACATACTGTAGTGTACAGAAAAAAAAGTTGCTAATGTTATGCAGGACATTTTATGTTCCCATCTTATATATACACATGCACACACACAATACTGTAAGTTTGGGGTCAACAATTAATACTTTCACTCAGCAAGGAATTTTGAATTGATCAAACATGACAATAAAGATATAAAATATAAATTTATAAAATATCCTGAAATAAAAATATATCACGGTTTGCGCAAAACATATTTGGCAGCACAATTGTTTTCAGCACTAATAATAATAAGAAATGTTTCTTGAGCACCAATATCAAACCAATTTCGGAAGGATCAAGGAACACTGAAGGCTGTTGAAAATTCAGCTTTGCTATCACAGCATTTAAAGGGGGGTCAATCCGGATGTGCAAATTCACTTTCATGTTGTTTCAACATAATTGTGTGTGTGAAGTGTGTGTACCTCACCTCCTAGAATGCGAAAAAATCCACCCAGTGTTTTTTTTTTATATCCCTATTTTAAAATCCCCTTTTTAAAATCAGCCTGTTCTGAGATTTAGGGCAGAATGATGTAGTTCTGCCATACCGCTCGACCAAGCGTCCCACGGGAGTTGATTGGACAAGGCCGTCTGACCTTGACCCCCCCTCCCGATTGGAGCTCTGAGCTGTCCCCCATTTGTGTCGCTCCAGTGCTGGGGAAGACAAATATCCAGATTATGATTGATGTGTTTTTTGTTTGGCTGTACTATGAACATAGCAGGTCGTCATTTCCTCCCCGACAATCGAGCCACTGAAACAGAAGGAGTAATGTTACTTTCGTTTTGCAGGGAAATGCGCAGATCTGCCTAAGATTCATCTTGTCGTGCGGATCATATTCGTTGGGGAACCAGCTTCATCTACAAAAAGTGAGTATAAGGGGTTTTATATATGAACTTTCAAATCGCCTTTCCTATAATTGTTGCTGTTTAAGCAAGTTTCGCTAGCTAAATGCGGCTAAAGTTTTTAGTCTCCTCCATCACCCCCGGAAGAGAGGCGCGGGTGATCGGCTCATTAGCATTTAAGCACATGGAAGGAAAACGTCTTGCTATTGAACCAGCTGATTTTTGAAGGACGGTAAACTAGGGATGTTTTAATACCTACAAACTTAAAATCAGGGTGCTTCACGGTGATGCCGTAGAAGAACCTTTTTGTCTATATGGTTCTATAAAGAACTTTTAACATTTGAAGAACCTTTCTGTTTCACAAAAAATTCTTTGTGGCGAATGAAGGTTCTTCAGATTACAAAAAGGTTAAGAAAGTGATGGTTCTTTAAAGAACCCCTACACCCCTCTATTGACTGAATGGTTCTTTGTGGAACCACAAATGGTTCTTCTATGGCATCGCTTGAAGAACCTTTTGAAGCACCTTTATTTTTAAGAGTGTACCATTGAGAAATTTTAACCAAAGTATGTTATAGATCTTTCATTAAGACTCTAAAAAATCATATCAACTTGTGGAAAATGGGCATCCGATGACCCCTTTAACAAAATAACAGTTTTTTTAATTTTTTATTTTTTCTGTCTTTTCTTTCTTCCTTATCCTTTCTTCCCCCTCCTTCCTTTTCCTTTCTCCCTTTCCTTTCTTTCTTTCCCTTTCTTCTCATTAATGTGATGCAACAATTCTATATTACTAATGTCTTCGGGCTGTCTGGCTTCTTGTGATGTTTTGTTGATATGTCTTAATTTAACATACAGTATTCCATCCTAGAATATTGGGCCTCATGATGGATTTATTTTAAGCTCTGGAGAATCTCACTCATTCTACTATGAATCTGAAACACCTAACACAGCAACCAAGCTAATTGGCACCCAACAGACATCGTTCTTCAGCAGACACAAAGACTTCAGGATATTCTGGAGGGTCGTTTGTTAGTCAGGGCTGATATTAGGTACCGATAATGGTTATCAGTGGTACTTCAATTAGCTGTGTCTATAAGATTGCATCTGTGTGCGTCTGATTCCAAAGTGTTTGATTACATCTCTCTATCACAGGAGGACTGTGAAGCTCTTGAAGCTGATGATAATAAAAAGGACTTTGTGATGGATTACAAAAGAGTACATCAGTCATAAAGCTTGGCGCAGAATTCAGCCAGAAATGTCTGCACTTGCTGTGCTTACATTAAATTTGTTTTAGCAATTAATGTCACTTTCAGCAATACTAGGTCATGGGTCTGTGCTGGTTTTCACATCATATTGCTATTATATATTATTATATTATGGTGTTGGATGTGGATTTTATCTGCCCTTCTTTTAATAAAAATGAACATCAATAACTTTCCTTTTAGGGCTTTAAAATGTCTATCCAGGTCTCTGGGTGCATTCAATGTCCACTAAAGTAATTTGACGAACTGATGTATGCTGACCTGTTTGGTGCAGCTAAATTAAGGTTTGTTGGCTGATTAGCATTTAAATTAATTGGCGCTGCATCAGTATTCAAAGCAAAAAGAGCTCTACTAGACTACCTCTCTCAAACTCTCATAAGCCACTGGGCTGGGCTGACAGAAACCTCTCAGCTGAGGATCACATACGCCTGCCAGCTGTGCTTGAAGCTGTGAGATCTCCTCCATCTCCCACAAAGGCTGCAAAAAGAGAGAAAATGTCAGATGATCTCTATATGTAACCCCATTCCTCTTCTTTTATCATGGTCTTCTCATCTAGCAACTTGTGTAGGATCAGAAGTCTATAGCTTTGTTCAAAACATGAGCTGTCTAATGTCACACAGGCAGGCGTTCACCCAGGATGTGTTCTTGTACCTATGTTGTTTTTAAACTATACATTATTGGACATTTTCAATGTAAACTTGAGATAGAAGGATGTCTTTGACCATTGTGATTCAACAAGCTGTTTGTTCAGCGTGTCACAGCATAGGTACTACATTTTAAAACCTTTTTCTGTGTCAGGTTTGTGTCAGGTTGTTGAACTTGTCTTGAGACTCCTGCATTGTGCACCATTCCTTTATACTCATATTAGCTGTTTTGGAATGCATGATCGAGTAAACCTCACATGACTGATTTGAAATGTCCTACAGAGGCAACAACTCTGCACAAGTTATTGCAATGTGTTTGAGATAACCATTTTGCTAAGCTAAAAATACTACACACCGATATATTTAAAAATGAGTCTGAAATCGCATACTGAGGTACTACATTTGATGAGAAATGTTACACATATAGAAAAGAGCAGGCATCGTTTCTGGTGCAACACATTTAATAATATTGTTTGCATGCAAATCTGCAAGAAAGTATATGACAGTATAAAGTCAATCACATATGGAGCATCTCAATCCTGTGTTATCTATCTGCTCGTCTCCGCATGAACTGCTGTCTTACGCGTTCTCGAGTAGACATTGGCGAGAGCTCCCCCTAGAAGTTTAGATAATTTACGCCACTGTGTACACACGAAAAGATGTAACATTCCTGCAGATATCTATTAAAGTATGTAAAGAGGAGCCCAAGACACACTTCAAGCACTTTCAGACATTTAGTCTGGATAGATTACCCCTTCTGTATAGAAATTTATAGCACTCAAATTTTAAATTGGGGGGGGGGGGTCTTCTGTTTATGTCTTTTCTTTACACTAGTGATACAGAAACAAACCTCACAACCATTAATGTATGTAGTATGAATGAAATCTGGTTTTGTTGGACTTTTGGTTTTTATGTTTGTGAATACTATGAATTTAGATGTAGTACTCATTTCATGTACTGTTATTTATATTTTTATTCATCTGAAGGTTGAATAAATAAGTTTTCCATTGATGTATGGTTTGTTAGGATAGGACAATATTTGGCTGAGATACAACTATTTGAAAATCTGGAATCTGAGGGTGCAAATAAATCTAAATATTGAGAAAATTGTCTTTAAAGTTGTCCAAATGAAGTTCTTAGCAATGCATATTACTAATCAAAAATTAAGTTTGGATATATTTACTGTAGGAAATTTACCAAAAAAATACTTATGACTGGTTTTGTGGTCCAAGGTCACATATAGGCACACAGTTTGCATATTCATATGTGGGATAGGAAATATATAGCAAACATACAGTAACTACTGGGTAAAATACTCAGATCCTATTATTAATGAGACCCAATTGAGTCCAACAGAGTTCAACTTTAGCTTGTCGCTAAGCTAACACAATATGCTAAACCTAAATAATGCACTGTATAAACAACTATTCAGTAAAACATTTGTATTTAATCATTTAATCAATACAGTTCAGATTTGGATCAAATGTAAATATATTTGAATTATATTCAATATTCATAACACTACAGCTGTGTCCAAAATCGCATACTGTCTGCGCCACTACTACATTTAATGAGGGATGAACATTGTGTCTGTCAAAAAATGGCATTCTATATAGTATGAATGTGTATGAAATCTGGACATACCACATCCCCCATAGTGTCATTGTCATGTGACTTGCGTTGCCTCACTGCCATTTACAACTCCTTTCCCACACACCTCATGGGATTATAAAATGTCCATCGTACGCGCACTTAAGAATCTCGACAAAAATAGCACGTCATCTGGGTTCTTTTCGCCTACTGTCCCTGAATGCTATGAATTCGGCGGACGTATTTTTCCACATACAGCTTTTGCCTACTATATAGTAGGGAATTGGCATATTAGGACGCAAGGCACCTTTTCCACAGAGCTCATTGCAATGCATTATGGGATTGTCTCCTCTGTAAAGGATTACATGCAATTCCACAATGGAATCTGCTCAAAATAGGTATAAAAGCATAATGTCCTACATTTAGGAACAGCCTTTGTGTTGGAGGAACACGTGTGACCAGAAAAGATGTCTGGTTAGGCAGATCACTAGTTTTTCTATGTAAAAACACAAAGCAGCTCTTGATCGATGCCTTCCTTATATAGTGTTTGACCTTCTGACATAAAATTACACCATCATGTACTCAGCTAGTCAGTAAATTACAGCCCTAATAGACTCAGATGAGTAGATGTAGGGAGAGAGCTGATTGCATGTGTGTGTGTGTGTGTGTGCTAGTTTTCATGGTATGCTGACAGAAAACCTCATTGGAATATTAAATAACCTTTGATTTTAATTGATTAATCAAAGGTGATTCACAGACAACAAAGTCCAGCTACAATCCAAAATGATCTTGACATCAAACACAACCCTAATAGTTATTTATTTTGCAGCATTATGTAAAACATTCTGTGTGCTATTTTGTGTTAAAAGAAAAGGGGCAGGAAAGTGGCTGTAGGAATATAAATTATTTTATACAAATGAATTGGCCAGCTTCTCAGTTTTTCTTGTCTTTCTCTCGGCCTCTGTTTTTATTAAAGGCACTGTTTCACTCAGTTAATCTCGCCACGGAACTGAAGGAAACCTATGGTGATATGTGGAATGCTTTAAACGGCTTTGCCACGCCTGAACGCTTGATCTGTTTTGCATAATTGGGCCTCTGAAAAGACTGTAAGGTTTGTGGCTCTGAACGCAAGGGCTTGGCCAAGGGAAATGATGCCTGAGGTACTGTAATGTACTTCATCATCAAAAACACATTACACTGTTATTTGTCTCATTTTTGAAATATGAGAATCCAATCATAAAAACTGCTCTGTCAGGCAGTAACTTCCTTCAGTAATAAACTAGTACAGGGAATAGATTATTTTTTCTTTAAATTCCCACAGATGCATTGGATAAAATAATTTACTTATGGTTGTTTCTACTGAATAATGCAACACCTATTTTGGGAAGGTGCTAAAAAGTCACAGTTACATTTTGTGCTTACCATAAATTCTTACTTTTTATACTCATATGATGATGTGTTTGTCCAGACACCATGAAGAAACTGGCCATGCTGCAATGATTTTAGAGAAATGACTGCATTTATTTAGGAAAATAAATCCTTTAAGTTATTGTTACACACTAAGTTAGAAAAAATAAGAAAAATTATAAATAGTTTAACTACATTACCAGTCAAAAGTTTGTGGTCAATAACATTTTTTAAAAGTTTTTGAAAGAAGGCGGCATTTATTTGATCATAATAATAATAATAAAAAAACAAAAAAAAAAAAAAAAAAAAAAAAAAAAAAAACAAAATATATATATTATATATATATATATATTATAAATATATATAATTATGATAATAATAATAATAATACAATTTAAAAAAAAATGTGTGAAATAAAAGTTATGAATTACCATATAAATTAAAGTTTAAATCCATGCACAGTGATATTTAATAGAAAAAGCAGGTAGTTTCAAAATCAAATATTGTACTTAATGTGTAACTTTTTTTGTAAGTAAAATGTGAGCCACCAATTTACTTCAAAAGTATCAGTTTATAGACAGGACACTTAGAGTATGGTGGTGAAATCTGATTCATCATGTGGATTTCTACAGAAATGATCATGACACAAAGAACATTTCTTAAAATTGAAGTTACCATTGTAACACCTAATAAAATATACAGCTATAGGCTGTAAAATAAACTATTTTTTGAAAATTGAGGTCTCCTCAACCTCCACCATATTGTATTCATAATCACAACCGCATCATATTGTATTCTCTTGCTCTTGCATTCTCATCTTCTGTCCCCCCTCCCCTTTACTCTGGCTTGCCATATCTCTTTTCTTTTCCATTTTAAATAATCACTCTGATGTGTAAAGCTCTGTGGGAACTCTAGGTTAGTTCAACTCAGCACAGGTGAGGGTGGCAATTTAATCAGTCTGGGCTCACTATGTTCTTGAGGAAAAAGTAAAGTGCTGAAGAACAGATGGAAACATACTCCTGTCTGTAGCTGCAAGTGATTCTGAGTCACTTTTTGCTGAATCTGTGTCCTTAAACAAACATCTTAGATGGCTTTCTCAAAGAGAAGAAGAGCGAGGAAGAGATGGTGAAAAGATTGTTAACTAGGGTACAATAAGGAACATTTACAATAGGGCCTTTCGCACCGCAGGAACCTTTTCATAGTACCAGAACCAATTGTGGAACTACCCACTTTTTGACGTTTTTGCACCGCCGGAACTGGGAGTGATTTTAGTACCGGACTGCCTTTTTCAGGAACCAAATTAGCTCCTACTCCGGAGCAGGGTCTAACCAGCACAACTGGTACTAACCATGACGTAAGTAGACATTGATTGGCCAAACGCGTAAGAAAACACCCTCACCCGCCATGATTTAAAATGCCGTGTAGACATACTGTAAGAATGTTAACTTATTTCACAAGTATGGAGAACAGCGATAGATGGACGGACGCTGAAGTGCAGGCACTTGTAGCAAATGTAGCACTGCCAGTTGTCGTTGGAGATTCTTAGTCCTCCTTTGCGTTCTTTCAATCGCTTTACGTATACGTTGACATTCCATGTCCATTTTTGTGAAACCCGCGAGACACAACAAAAAACAGCTCCGATCACAGCGTCCTCCATCTCCTGTTTTAAAGGGGTCATATGATGCTATTTCAAGTTTCCTTTCTCTTTGGAGTGTTACAAGAACTTGGTGCATAAAGAAGATCTGTAAAAAAGTTGCAAAGACTAAAGTCTCAAAAACCAAAGAGATATTCTTTATCAAAGTTAAGACTATGCCACGCCCCCCTAAAACGGCTCGTTCTAACACCCCCCCACATATCTACCTCACTATGTGGAAATCATTAGCATAATGCGCCCCAAATGTTCACGCAAAGAAAGACGGCGTGGTTTCAGTAACAGTTAGTGTTGAAGCAGCCATGTCAGGGAGACGCTTTGTGTTTCTAGGCGAAAGCAAAAGCATTATTTGGCCTTCAAGAAGTTAGGATGCATCAGGAATCTTTAAGATTACTTACAAACAGAACAGCAATGCGTTTTATGGACGACCGTTTTGTGAACCTAGGAGATGAGGTAATTCTGACTTTGCTATTACAATCTGGTGCTTCTGAATCAGCTAATGTTTTGTTATTAGTTCAAGTATTTGCCATTGACTGTTCAAATGCAGAGTTTGCGATCGGATTGGTGGTGTGTGTGTGTGTTGTGTGCGTTACGTAGCGAAGCGCGGTTGAGAGACAAGAGAGAAGATGAGAGAAGAGATGGCCGAGAAGAGAGGAGAGAGCGGTGTATGTGTGGGCGCGCGATGCGAGAGGGAGAGAGAGAGAGAGAGAGGAGAGAGAGAGAGAGAGGAGAGAGAGCGCGACCCACACAGGGAGTCAGCCGTCTTAACCGTGGCTTGTGTACTGCAAACAACATATTCATCACTAGCTGGTCTCATTTAGAAGGCTGCACCCTCCGGAGGTCGAATCCGAGGTCGCATCCTTTGTAGGATGCATATACGAATTGTCCTCAACCTAGAATTAAACGAGACGGCATTCGTAGGACAGGCGGAAAAGGAAGAAAACCGGAAGGATTCACGTTGCTAGCCACCACATTTGAGCATCGTTTCGCTCTCACACTACTTAAATGAAGGAAAATTATTTCTAAATTTGGTAAGTAATTTGAAAAAAAAAATGCTTTTACTTGTTTTATTGTGTTCAATATTTGAGGAGCTGCAGCGTACCTACAGCAGGCATCTATTAGAGAAAAAAAGGAGGAGGATATTAAAAACAAAGTTTATCCGTTTTTACCGAGGCGAATTAAAGTAAGTTGTAAACACCACATCTGCACTTGTGTGAACATCTGCCGGTGCCGGCATTTTTCAAATTAACAACGGCTGTTTACGGCGACGCAAAGAATTGTGGTTTATCTGTAGCAGCGAAGGATACACCTCATGAATCCTCCGAATTCCTGTGAAAGAAGGTCGCATTTGAAGGTCGCATTCGGAGTGTCCTACTTGCTTTCCTGAAATGAGACAGCCTTGATGACGTATGCAGCCTTCGAATGCGACCTCCGGAGGACGCAGCCTTCTAAATGAGACACAGCTAAGTGTCTGTCACGAGAATCTGTTCCCCTTTCGGGCTCTGTCTTAACATATATTTTGAAAGATGAAGCTCGCGATTAAAGGTAAGGGGCGTTACATTTCCGACGAATGCTTGCGGTTTTCGGCCAATCACAATGCACTGGGTCAGCTGGCCAATAAGAGCAGACTGCGCTTGTCAAAGGAGGGGCTTTTGTTGAAAACTATGTTTTTGAGAGAGGCGGGGCATAGAGGACTTACAATAATGTACAGTATTTGAAAAATAATGTGTTTTTTTTAATAAAGCAGCAGAATATCTCTGTTGACAACAAATACACAAAAAATGCTGATACTTAAAAGCATCATATGAGCCCTTTAATGTTGTTCTTCTTTTTCTGTTGTTGAACGCCGCGCACAAATGGCGTCGCTGTCAACCGGTTCCTAGTACACACTGTCGGTGTGAATGCAACCCTTTAAATGGTACTGGGGAAAAGTTCGCGCGAAATCGTCCCATTACTTTAGTACTGTACATTTAGTTCTAAAGCGGTGCGAAAGGCCCTATTGGTCTCAAGACTCACTTTTCTTACGATGAAAGATCGGATCTCTGTGGTTGAGGACATCTGGGGGGGAAGGACAGGACTTAGTGGGAGTGACGTTCCTTTATATTAAACCATTGCACTTTCACAGTCAATAATTATGATACAGAAATTCAAACTCTTTTAAAGAAAGATTTCTGGAATAGCTGACAGTCATGCCAGCTACTTGTATTTTTAGTATAAATTTTATAAAATTATAAAATAAAAAATTTTTATCATCTAACATTTCATGTAAATTTGCTGAATTTACTTTCACCGTGTGTGTGGTGTGTGTGTGTGTGTGTGTGTGTGTGTGTGTGTGTGTAGGCAGGAATCGTGACGTGAATTTTTATTCTCTTTTTTTATAAAATTTTTTATTAAAATAAAACGATGTGAGGGTGAGAAAATGATGACAGAACTTTCATATTTGGATGGAATATCCTTTTATAAGCTTGACAAATGCTTTGGTAATAGTAAAGTACTTTTAACAAATACAATCAAATATCACTATTTCAAAATAAAGTTAAAAAAAATAGTGTTCAAAATGACAATAAAAAAAAAGTGAATTAACTGAACAATAATTTAAATAGTAACATTTTACAATATAAGGCCGTATTTGTTAACATTGGTTAATGTATTAATTAACAAACTAACAATGAGCAATATTTTTCATAGCATTTATTAAAGTTAGTGAACAAAAATGTTCATGTTCAGAGGGAATTAACTAATAAAGAGATACAATTTTGAGCTTAAAATGTATTAGTAGTTAGTAACTAAGGATAATATACAGTATTGTTTATTGTTGGTTCATGTTATACCTAATGTAGTTTACTAATGTTAACAAATGAAACCTTATTGTGAAGTATTACAAATTGCATAATCATTTTGTTCTACTGTATCTGTCTCTTTGCACAGATAGGCTGCCATTGTGTCCTGTCTTTTTAGGGCCAGACAACATTGCATTTTACATTTGTTTGAGTTTCTCATTTGGTTAAATAATTGTTTCATGTCTCTGTCTCTCAGTCTCTTTACTACACATGCACACAAGTCATGCATGCATTTGTGAATTGGATCTGATATGACGATAAATGCAAACTTGACAAATAACATTGCTAAGCACCAAATAAAGATGCATATATTGAATAAGTTGACATTTTCTTGATCCTCTTCCAAGAAATGAACTCAGTAATTTAATTAAATTCATGTGTTCTTTTTGATTTACTGCAGACATACATGAGAATACATTGTGATTGCACATCAAAGCAAATGCCCAAGTGCAATATAGAGTTAATCAAAGTAGGCTGAAAAGTAAAGCTTGTGTAGGAACGACTGTGCGAGACCATGTTGAATAGCAGTCTGTTTGCAAGCTGTCTATGTTTTGAGGTCATATGACCCCTGAGATCTTGCAGTTTAAGGGCAGAACATGCATCTGTGTGACAATGTGCTGTTGCTGTCATCACACAATAAACAGAACAACGCTCAAATGCAATAAACTTTGATAGAATACTGTCACCACAGCAGTTATCAGGCTATATTTAACATCTCATATCTATTTCATACCCACATACATTCACAATAAACAGCCTTTACTACCAGGAATTACCACAGCTAGAACAGGAATATTGTTTAATTCTATTTATGCATTTGTAAACAGATGATACAATGTTTCCTATTATTAAAGTGCACATTCTCCACAACTGTACATGTAAGTCCACTTTTTATTGTATATATCAAAAACTGTCACTCATCAAGCCCTGAATGTGTGCAAAGACACTGGCTAATAGGAAATTAAACCTAAAAATGACCAGAATGTAGCTTAACCCTCACTGTTATTTATGTGAGTGAAATTGCTTTCACTCAAGTGTGAAAAAATAAAACATTAAAAATATTTGTAACATTTTAAGTAGTCTCTTATACTCATAAAGGCTGAATTTATTGTATTAAACATAGTAAAAATAGTAATAATGTGAAATATTATGAAAACAGTTGTGCTGCATAATATTGGAGGAAACCATGATACATTTTTCTAATTTAGGGATTCAGTTAATATTTTAAAAGACAAGGGTTTTCTTTTTCTTTTTTATGAAATATAATTCCTAGGAACAATATAATATACAATTTAGCACATCCTTGCTGAATGAAAGTATTAATTTCTTTCAAAAAAGAAATAAAACTATAACTGATCCCAAACTTTTGAACTGTAGTGTATATTGTTCCAAAATACTTCTATTTTAAATAAATGCTGTTTTTTTTGTTTGTTTTTTTGGGGGCTTTTTTTTTATTCATCAGAAATATGAAAAAAATGATTCAAAAAGGTTTCCACAAAAATTTTAAGCAGCATAACTGTTTTCAACATTGACAATAAATCAGCATATTAGAGTGATTTCTGAAGGATCGCATGACACTGAAGACTGAAGTAATGCAGTGTGTGATCCGCCCACACCTCCCCAAGCATAATGAAACTCCACCTATGTTTTCCCTATGGGTAAGAGGATATTCTTCAAATTTAGTGTGAAGATGCAGTAATTAGATCATTTGGAATTTGTTTCTGGTAGCTTAACTTTATAACATGTGGTATTCCCTCTCTCTCTCTCTCTCTAATTCACAATAGTTCTATCTCACTGTCTGTCTATTTACACTTGTCTGTAATGTTAGAACTTTCCCTTTCATGCACATGCACATAAAGGTGCATCTCAATAAATTAGAATGTCGTGGAAAAGTTAATTTATTTCAGTAATTCAACTCAAATTGTGAAACTCGTGTATTAAATAAATTCAATGCACACAGACTGAAGTAGTTTAAGTCTTTGGTTCTTTTAAATTGTGATGATTTTGGCTCACATTTAACAAAAACCCACCAATTCACTGTCTCAACAAATTAGAATATGGTGACATGCCAATCAGCTAATTAACTCAAAACACCTGCAAAGGTTTCCTGAGCCTTCAAAATGGTCTCTCAGTTTGGTTCACTCGGCTACACAATCATGGGGAAGACTGCTGATCTGACAGTTGTCCAGAAGACAATCATTGACACCCTTCACAAGGAGTGTAAGCCACAAACATTCATTGCCAAAGAAGCTGGCTGTTCACAGAGTGCTGTATCCACGCATGTTAACAGAAAGTTGAGTGGAAGGAAAAAGTGTGGAAGAAAAAGATGCACAACCAACCGAGAGAACTGCAGCCTTATGAGGATTGTCAAGCAAAATCGATTCAAGAATTTGAGTGAACTTCACAAGGAATGGACTGAGGCTGGGGTCAAGGCATCAAGAGCCACCACATACAGACGTGTTAAGGAATTTGGCTACAGGTGTCGTATTCCTCTTCTTAAGCCACTCCTGAACCACAGACAACGTCAGAGGCATCTTACCTGGGCTAAGGAGAAGAAGAACTGGACTGTTGCCCAGTGGTCCAAAGTCCTCTTTTCAGATGAGAGCAAGTTTTGTATTTAATTTGGAAACCAAGGTCCTAGAGTCTGGAGGAAGGGTGGAGAAGCTCATAGCCCAAGTTGCTTGAAGTCCAGTGTTAAGTTTCCACAGTCTGTGATGATTTGGGGTGCAATGTCATCTGCTGGTGTTGGTCCATTGTGTTTTTTTTGAAAACCAACGTCACTGCTCCCATTTACCAAGAAATTTTGGAGCACCTCATGCCTCCTTCTGCTGACCAGCTTTTTGAAGATGCTGATTTCATTTTACAGCAGGATTTGGAACTTGCCCACATGCCAAAAGCACCAAAAGTTGGTTAAATGACCATGGTGTTGGTGTGCTTGACTGGCCAGCAAACTCACCAGACCTGAGGAAAAGAGGAAAAGAGGAAATGAGGAAATGAGGAAATGAGGAAAATGAGAAACGAGAGATCAAAAAATGCAGATGAGCTGAAGGCCACTGTCAAAGAAACCTGGGCTTCCATACCACATCAGCAGTGCCACAAACTGATTACCTCCATGCCACGCCGAATTGAGGCAGTATTAAAGTAAAAGGAGCCCCTACCAATTATTGAGTACATGTACAGTAAATGAACATATTTTCCAGAAGGCCAACAATTCACTAAAAATGTTTTTTTTTATTGGTCTTATGAAGTATTCTAATTTGTTGAGGTTTTTGTTAAATGTGAGCCAAAATCATCACAATTAAAAGAACCAAAGACTTAAATTGCTTCAGTCTGTGTGCATTGAATTTATTTAATACATGAGTTTCACAATTTGAGTTGAATTACTGAAATAAATTAACTTTTCCATGACATTCTAATTTATTGAGATGCACCTGTACACTGACATAGGTGAAAAGTTCCGAGTTCTTAGGAAAAATGTAATGTAGAATTAGCCGCAGGAAGTTTAAAATAATGCTTTATTTATGAATTTTATGATTAAATTAGCAAACATGGGGGAGTCAGAGGTTACATACAGTAATGTTATTTGAAGAAAGACCCCCCCCCCCCCCCCAACAGTTTATGTTTAATTAATTGAAATTTTAAACTTCATTGTAAAATGTATGTTTCATTTATTTCTATCACAAGTTCATTTTCTGCTGACATTTGATTACAAAGTTAATTGCTTTGCTTCTATGAAGCATCCTTATATCCGCACGTCCACAAAATAAAAAGAACATATGGACATGCACACATTTTTAAACTGTTGTGAACTAATTTAAAACATAATCTAATGAATCAAAAATCGAATTTGATTTGAAATTATATCCATGTTCAGTCACTATGCATAAGCTGATTAATTTGAACCAGCATTGAATAGGCTATTTGTGCACTGTGGAGGAAACTGGTTGTCTTGAGGGCTTCCAAGAATTTAAAATTCTCAGAGGAACAGACGAGAAAACCCTACTGCTACACTGAGGTAATAGAGTCTTAAAATATACATTCTACAACCTTTGTGAGCCAGCTGTATCAAACATTAAACATTTAAGTTCAACCCAAAATGAAAATTCCTTCATCGTTTATTCATTCTTATGTTGTTCCAAATCTTTATGTTTTTCATTCTTTCAGTTGAGCAAAAAGTGATTTTTTTTCTAGGCTGCTCTCCACCACACATTGAAAGCGTATTGGTAGAGGGGCTGTGAAGCTCCAAAATGAACAACAAAATGTACTTGGGCACTATATTTTAGACTTCTGAAATTATATGGCACACACAAGAAATGATTTGTCAGGTAACCTGAAAATATAACTTAACCCTTGAAGCAATGATTTTTCAAGATTACATATTTGGGTCTACCTTGATCAGAATGTATATCTAACATGGATGGATCTCTAAACTGCCCCAATAGTAAATAACTATGTTATTAACAATCCATTTGATTGACAATCCATTAGAACATGGAAGGGTGATCAACTGCTTCACCACCATCATCACTTACATTCCTATTGGTTGCAAGTTCTGTCATTACCAGCATGTTCATTATTTACAGTAATAATCTGACATTAATTTTAACTCCAACTGATTAATTAGCAGAAGTTATCACTCCAACACCTGCTTGATGTCATTAACGACAGTTCTAGTCAGCGTAGTTTGAATGATGGATGTGCTAAAAAGTTCCTAAATTTTCGGGAAATAGTCATGACTAGCCAGTTATTTTCTCCAAGAATGCATCTCAATATGGTAATTAAGCAGCAAGTCCTGATTTTTTTGTTTTGTTTTTGCCACCTAATTTTTGATTTTCATCAGTAGCTGTTAGCTAATCTAAAGAATAAAACCCAAACGATTGTGAGAGAGTCTAACCTACATGCTACAGTAGTTAGCTGAGACTCTTTATCTTTGGTTTTATAAATTCCCATGCATATCCCATACTAAAAGTACAGGAAGTTATTACAGTGTTTTACATCAGACTTGAGGCAGCTAGCGCCCGCTCTCTCTTATCCTGGTAATAGTGATAGAGTGTGACATTAAAAGAACCACTTTGATGATGAAGTCATGGGCCTCCCATGAAAGCTGCCGTATCTAGCTGCTGGTAGCTAAACGTGACAGGCAACTCACTCATTCGTTCTCTCTGAGCAACCGCTCCTCTACACACTGATGAAACTATGATGTATTGGGTGATATGTAAATGGTGCATACTGTTTATGGAGACATGTTAGCACATTTAACTTAAAAATATCAATTTGTTTGCTCGTCATGATTCATTTGACAAACTTGGTGCTGTGTGGAAAATGTGGGTGAGCTTTTTTCTTCATTAAAACACACATGAAATTTTCAGACACATCTGATATGCGTCAATTAATATTCATGAATTATTGAAATACAGGCAGAGAAATTTGCCAAAGTGCATTGCGATGCAAATGGGGGAAGAGCATGGCTTTTCATGCGCCGCCGCTAAAAATAGATGATGTTCAGAGAGAGAGTAGGGCAGGAGAGGAGATGGAGGAGGAGTAGAGCGGAAAAAGAGAAAGGAAGAGGCAAAAAATGAGGAGAGAGATTGAAAGGAAAAGACCAAGGATAAAGGGGTAGAAGATGAAAAGAAAGATTTGGTTGTGAGAAAAGAAATGGGAAAAAAGACTATTTCTGAAAGATTGAAGCCCTTTTTCTTTTAGAGGTCTGATGGTTCCTCATTGTGGAGGGTGGGCTTCAGGATACGGATATTACTCCAACTTAAAAAAAAAAAAAGAAAGAAAAGAAAGAAAAGAAGTAGCAGCTCCACCTCTAATAGAAAAGAATACTTTGCATATGGGTCAAACTTTTACATCCTACGACTTTGCAAATTGCAAATGAGACTGTAGCCCACAAGCTGATTGGAATGGTGCCCACCAAAAGCACAGAATCATTCAGCTATTTGATATGGTGCTGCCATTATTGCCTGTGGGAAAAGCTTTCAGCGAACCAGTACAAACAATGCATTATTGTACTGCATGATGTTTTCGGCCAAGTTATTTAGCCTATTTTCAAACAAAAAAACTATACATTTTTGGTGCATCACTTGTCAAACAGCTCCTGTTTTACACAATTTGGCACAATTTATGGGAGAGTTCATCCAAAAATGAACATTCTGTCATTGTTTACTCACCCTCATGGAATCTATGGAACATAAAATGAATGGGAACTGAAGGTTTCAAACTTTAAAAAGTTGGATGCAAAAGGCAAGCATGATAAATTTGTGTGAAATCTGAATTATTTCACCTCTAGTGAAATGTTAACGGATCATTGTCATGAATGTACTACATTTGTCCTGTTGTCATTATCATGTGACCTACAGTGTCAGTTGAGGCCCTTCACTGCTATTCACAACTCCTCTCCTGTGACCTCATAGGATAATAAAGTGTACATTGGATGCACACTTAAAAATCTCAGCAGAAGTGAATTTGGAAATACTGATCTTTTCATAGACTTTCTCACCTACTACTATTTGCTTTGTTCATCTTTTTGTGCTCTGTTACTTTTTTTGTAAGTCGCTTTGGGTAAAAGCTGCTAAATACATAAAAGTCTGCTAAATGTAAAGATTAAGTCAGACTGGTTTTATAAACTGAATCACCTGATTCATTTAAAAGGTCTGTCTCAAAAGTCTGATTTCTTTCATGTATTGAACATCGCTGCTTCTCTCATGAACTCACCAAGAAGAGGTTGAGGCCCCACCCCCGCGACTATTTCAACACTTTAAGATCAGACCGCGCACTTTCAAAACTTCAGCCCAGCACACACCGTCTCCTTTCAAAGATATATCAAATCGCTTCCGAAGGTTTGAAATATAGCCCACTTTTGATACTGTTATGGTGCTTTTGCATCTTTTCTGAAGCTTTTGAAACGTCTCGGTTACGTATGTAACCCTCGTTCCCTGAAGGAGGGAACGGAGACGTCACGTCGGAGGACCGACGAAATTGGGATCTCGCTTAGAGGGACCAATCTACTTCGAGTGTAAACTAAACGAGCCAATGCACATTGGCATGCGATTATTGCATCCAGCTGCTGCTGATCACAGCGTGAGTATAAGTAGGCAGCAGATGCAGCGCATATTCCGGTTTTCGCTGAGGAGCCGAGACGGTGACCCAGCCGCTCACCGGTGGTACAGCAACCATGGCGACGGAACATAACGTCTCCGTTCCCTCCTTCAAGGAACTAAGGTTACCATACGTAACCGAGACGTCCCCTTTCAGTCGGTCACTCTCGACGTCACATCGGAGGACCGACGAAATTGGGATCCTACCAAAGGGCCACAGCTACTGCCCCTTCCAGTGTCCTGTGGAAGCCACCTGCGCCCCTATTTTTTGGCGTAGGCCAGGGCTTATTCACAAGAGGACCAGCTACTGCTGCAATCGCACTACCCAATGAGTAAGACTGGATAAAAACTGGGAAACGTACCCGTTCTACTTGAAACAGGAACGTTGCGGAAGCCCCATCCTTCCAGAAGGAGGTTTCGGAAGCAATACACATATGAACATCACTTAGGTGCATATGGAAGAATGGAGGATGTAATTGTAACCCTCTTGGAATGGCAGAAATCTGCCGGGGAAACACAGGCTCGAGGATATACCGTGGACTTAACACATATGAGATCCACTTAGGTCTTACATATGGAACCCAGCCTTCTACCGGTTCTCGAGGATTCAGCGAGTGAAGGCCTGGCGCCGGACGCTCCACCACGTCTGGCTGCCGAGGGGACGGAGGAACTCAACAGGTCTACTGTATGGACTCTCTGGAGTGATTTGGCAAGCCGACTCAGAAACCGCGGGCCTTCAGTGCTTCTACCGTTTTGAGGTAGAGACACACAGGGAGGTACCGGCTCCACACGAAGGCTATAGAAACTAGCGAATGTGTTGGGTGTAGCCCAGCCCGCAGCTCTACAAATATATGTCAGCGAGGCGCCACGAGCCAGCGCCCAGTTGGATGCAACACTTCTAGTAGAGTGAGTTTGCAACCTGAACGGGCAGGGCACACCCAGGGTGAAAAGCCAGGGTGATGGCATCCACTATCCAGTGGGGCCATCCTCTGCTTAGAGATGGCATACCTCTTCTGCCGGCCTCTGTAACAGACAAAGAGCCAGTCTGAGGTCCTAAAGCTTTGTGTCCGGTCTACGTAGCATCTAAAGGCTCGGACGGGACAGAGCAAAGCTAGGCTGGGTCTGCCTCCTCCGATGGCAGCGCTTGCAGGCTCACCACCTGAACCCTGAAGGGAGTAGCGGGAACCTTGAGCACGTAGCCGGGCCGGGGCCTCAGGGTTACCTGGGAATCAGCCGGACCGAACTCTAGGCACGAATCGTTGACAGAAAATGCGTGCAGGTCCCCTACCCTATTGATAGAGGCCAATGCCAGCAGGAGCAGAGTCTTCATTGAGGGGAACTTCAGCTCCACTGCCTGTAAATGCTCAAACGGGCCTGCTGTAGTGCCGTGAGCACCAGAATCAGGTCCCAAGAGGGTATAGAAGGCGGCCGTGGAGGATTTAACCTTCTCTCCCCCCTAAGGAACCTGATAACCAGGTCATGCTTCCCCAGCGACTTCCCCTCAACGGGGTCGTGGTTAGCAGCGATCGCCACGCCCCAGCGACATCGAGCACTTAGCGGTCGAGGGAGACCCGCCAGCCTTCGCTCCAGCCCTTGCTGCAAAAAGGATAGCACGACTCTGATCGGGCATATTCGGGTGTCTTCTCGGCGAGAAGAACACCACTAAACGAATAGGTTCCACTTCAAAGCGTAGGCGTGCCTCGTAGACGGTGCTCTCGCTGAATTGATGGTGTCAACTACCCCTTGGGGTTGGCCACCTAGAACCTCCGCGTCCCGTCAAGGGACCAGACATGAAGTTTCCAGAGATCCACGCAGAGTGCCACAGGGTGCCCCGTCTCTTAGTCAGTAGATCCTTCCTCAGAAGAATCTGACAAGGAGGGGCTGTCACGAGGAGCATTATTTCCGGGAACCAGGTCCGGGTAGGCCAATAGGGCGCCACCAGCAGGACCTGCTCCTCGTACTCCCTGACCTTGCACAGTGTCTGTGCTAGAAGGCTCATTGGGGGAAACGCATACTTGCGAAGGCCAGCTGTTTGCCAGAGCGTCCGTGCCGAGTGTTCCGACGGTCAGGGCGAAGAACAACTGGCAGAGAGAGGTTTCTGGAGAGGCAAACAGGTCTAACTGAGCGGCTCCGAAACGTCCCCAAACCAGCCGGACCACGACTGAGTATTCGGGGGGATGGATAGCCATTCTCCCGGGCGCCACAGCTCCCGGGAGCAGACATGTTCGGCGGCCCGGTTGAGCTCGCCCGGGATGTGAACAGCATGAAGCGACCTCAGATGCTTCAGACTCCAGAGGAGGAGGTGGCGGGCGAACTGCGACAAGCGACGGGAGCGCAGACCAACTTGTCGATTGATGTACGCAACGGTCGCAGTGCTGTCCATACGGACCAGTACGTGCTTGCCTCGTAAACGCCCTTTGAGAAGGCTCAGGGCAAGGTGCACTGCCAGCAATTCGAGGCATTTGATGTGCCAGTGCAGTTGGGGCCCTGTTCAAACCCCTGACACTGCAAGCCCGTTTGTACGTGGCCCCCCAGCCGGTGGTTGCGGCATCTGTGCAACCCAGCATGCCTGAAGACCTGCTCCAGGGGCACTCCTGCCCAGAGAAACGCAAGGTCTGAACACGGGGTGAAGGTTTGTCGGCAGGCCAGTGTCACTTGGACCCGGAAGGTGCCGATTTGCCACGCCCAACTCGGGACCCGGCCGTGGAGCCAGTGCTGCAGCGGACTCATATGGAGCAGCCCCAGTGGCGTGACTGCCGCCGTGGCTCCATATGCCCCAGGAGCCTCTGAAAAAATTTCAGTGGGACCGCCATCCTGCTGTGAATGGATTCAAGCAGTTCAACACCGACTGAGTACGTTCCTGCGTGAGGCGTGTTGTCTGTTCGACTGAGTCCAACTCCATACCGAGAAAAGAGATCCTCTGCGTGGGGGAGAGTTTGCTCTTTTCCCAGTTAACCCGAAGACCCAACTGGCTGAGGTGCAGAAGCACCAGATCCCTGTGCTCGCACAACAGATCTTGTGAGTGACCGGGCGAGTATATGAGCCAATATCGAGGTAAGTTGAGGTGCGAATGCATGGCTCTCTCGTGGAACAAGGGCGCCTCCGTACTTTCGTAAAGACACGGAGGCAACAGGGGACAGCCCGAAGGGCAGGAACAGTTTTACTGGATGCCCGCCCTCGAACGCAAACCGCAGAAATGGTCTGTGGTGCGGAAGGATCGAAACATGAAAGTACTTGTCCTTCAGGTTGATCGCTGCGAACCAATTTTGGGGACGGATACACCTGAAGATGCGTTTCTGCGTGAGCATCTTGAACGGGAGTCTGTGAAGGGCCCGGTTCAAGACGCTCAGGTCCAAGATAGGTCTCAACCCACGCCTTTCTTGGGTACAATGAAGTAAAGGCTGTAAAACCCCGACCTCATATCGGCAGGAGGGACCGGCTCTATCGCATCCTTCATCAGTAGGACTGCGATATCTGCACGCAAGACAGGAGCATCGGCCGCCTTCACTGTCGTGAAGTGGATGCCACTGAACTTGGGGGGACTCTGGGCGAACTGAATCGCATAGCCGAGCATGACGGTTCGACGGAGCCATCGAGACGGGCTGGTTAGCTCTAGCCAGGCTCCCAGACGCCACGCAAGTGGCACCAACGGAACTACAGCCGTACCCGCAGTGGGGCAGCGAGGAAAAACGCAGGGACCCGGCCACCCGTCCCGGGCGTCTCGTAGCCGGTCCGAGGTGGGGTCTGAGTGTGTGCAACACTGACTTGCGTTTGAGCAGAGGGTGCGGGGGTAGTCCGTTGGTTCGTCCTCCCGATCCGCCAACTGCTGCTCACTGGCGAGAGAGGAGGGTGAATGTGATACGTACTAGATCGTCCACAACCCCCGTCCCCTCTGGGGACCCAAAAAAAATAGAGGAATTGCTCTTTGTCGAGAATTTGGTACCACCGACCGAGAGGTCAGTGGCGGAAAAAAGATTCTCCGCCCGGCCCTCCTCAGGGGGAGGGAGTGGTGTGCTTACCATATCCTGAAGAGCACGTCCCTCCACCTCTGGTTCGCCCGTCTCCGGGCCTCTTGCTCTCGCGCTTGCCACCAGGTTTGGCGGGGGCATGGACGGGCGGGGGGCGGCTGCCCTGCGACCGGCTCCAAGGCACAGCTTTGCTGGAGGCCGCAGGAACTCTGCTCTTGTTGGAGGTGGACGCCAGGGGGGGGCCGCCCTCGGACGCAGGCAGCAGATGCCACCACCGGCCAGGACTGACATGATGGCCCTCAGTCGGCTCTGGTCACAGAGGAGAACAGCGGGCACGTTCTCCACCGTTAGCCGCACAAGGACGGCCTGGGAACACGGGGGAGTTCCAAGATCGTTCTTGTCCGTCTCCGCGCCATGTCAGCCAGTCACGCCAGAATTGGAGCTCCGGACCACCGCCATAGTGGAACATGAACGACACCAGAGGACCGCGCGTAACCGTATCGGACGCTCCGAGTGAGAGCGAGGTCCCGCCGCGGTGACGAGTGTCTACTCTGAAATTCCAGGGTCTTGACCACCCCGTGCAAGTAACTCGGGGCTTGGCTGGTGAACTTGCAATTCACGCCGAGCGTGTAAAGAGGAGGCAGCTTCTTCACCGGTCGTATAGGCATCGCTGGCCTGTCGAGTACCTACAGACCCGGGAGGGAAGGCATGGTTCTCTCTGCCGGTTGGAGGCGGTATTAGGACCAACTGCATCGCAACCGACCGCTCCAACGGGGGGACCCTTGTAACCCCCTAGCAGCCCCACCATCGAGGGTGGTGAGGGAAGAGGAACCAGCAAATCGGTTTCCGGCAGTAAAAAGGTGCCGTCCAAGACCTGTTGAGCTCCTCATGCACCTCTGGGAAGAAAGGCACCGAGGCGGGGCGGGGTTCTCAGCGCGGACCGCCCCGGGACCAATCTTGCAACCTTGAGGGCTCGGGACACGGTTAAAGTCTTCACTCGAGCCCTACCCCTTACGGTGGCCCGGGAAAGCATAGCCAATATTTCTGGATCCGATCCAGGCATTGATACGGTCCCGGAGGAGAGCAGCGCAGACGAATCTTCCTCTCCAGAAAGCTCTGGCTCACCCTCCGATGCTGCAATCGAAATCCGATCGTCAGGGGGAGCCTCGGAAGAAACAGGTGGTACCCCCGGGAGGGTCCAGCCTGCTCTTTTTGAGAGCGCCGCTGGTTTCGAAGTGCCGGCAGGTTTGGGCATCCCCGGAGGGGAATTCCTAACCGTGACCGTAAGACCAGTCCGCCCAACGCCAGAAAAAGGACGCCCCCGGCTGCAACCAGAGAGAACCCCAGATCTAGGCAGTGGCACGGGCACTCCGCCCCCCTGCAGGTAACGGAGTCCGGTCCGCAAACTCTGAGATGGTCATACCCCCGCAATGAGAGCATGAGCCATCCACGAAAGCCACATCAGCGTGCTTCATGCCCAGGCACGAAAGGCAGCGATCGTGACCATCACCCAAAGCCAGGTAATGACCGCATCCAGAAACGACCGGGTGATATGTTGTCTATAGCAAGACACACATCGTCTTTACAAAGACGTAACGTCAAGTTTGCCAAGCAAATTCGTCTTTAGAAAGACGCACCCGAAATTGCTCTTTTAGGGGAAAAAGCTCTTTTAGCATTCTGAGGCGCACAGGGGAGATGATCATTTGCAACACAAACAGGGGGTAGTGCAGCCTGATGTGTGCAAACCACCCGACACGGGAAACCACCACCGCTGAAACCACCGTCCGCCAACACGAAGAGCTCTCCAAAAGCACGCTGAACTCATTCAGTCTTCTTCTCTCACTAGAGTAGTCAGGAGCAGAACGATGTAATCACTCGGCTCCGAAGCGAAAAGCTGAAAATGCGCTGCACCTGCTGCCTACTTATACTCACGCTGTGATCAGCAGCAGTTGGATGCAATAATCACATGCCAATGTGCATTGGCTCGTTTAGTTTACACTCGAAGTAGATTGGTCCCTCTAAGCGAGATCCCAATTTCGTCGGTCCTCCGACGTGACGTCGAGAGTGACCGACTGAAAGGGAACCCCAGTTCATTGGCTTTGCTTGCAAACAAAATGAAAGGCTGTTTCCTTCTGTGTTGAAAGAAAGGGGTGAGCAACATGAGGGTGAGTAAATGATGACATAACTTTAATTTCTTTGGTGAAATACTCCTTTAAGGCTTTAAAACTTTAAACAGGTTTCCCAAACACGTTCTTCATTCACCATTGGTTGGTGAAATAGACAGTCCCTCCCAGAAGTCATGCTATTGGCTGAGCCAGTATTCCTGTGTTGGGCTGATCAGGAATTTGAAATGAATAGAGTAATTGCAAAACAGCATTATGAGGAAATCAGCCTAGAAATGGCTTACTTGCTTGTCTCTGCATATTAAGTTGAGATATGAAAAAGTAGATTACACGCTAAAGCTTTAAGGTGTTTATAGTAGACCTATATTCAGTACAGTATTTACCCCTTAGGAGTACCTGCCTTCATATGCATACAAATAACCATCCATGTTGGCTGTTTTCCCTTTGACTGAATTGTTTTTCCATTATAAGCATCTTTATACTTCTCTTTTCTTTTCTCATTAATTTATCCCAGGTGTACCAAACACAACCAGATGGACAAAAACTGGCAGCGCTTAGTTGAGGCTTTTCGTGCAACTAACCAAAACATTGAAGTGCATAGATAATAACAGAATCAATGCAGCTTCTTAATGCCCAATCTGTGATGAGTACTAATCTGATACCAACATACACTTTAAGTGGACAGCACTACTATTGAAAATACTATCATGTTTCTGAAATGGGGCTTATCCGAGAGTAGCTCAAAGGGAATGGGCTAGATGATGAGTGTGAGGAAGGCAGACCTCTTTAAAACGCTTGGTTGAACTTGTCTTTATGTTAGATTGATTTAGACTGGAGAGATTAATGGAATTGTATTTTTCATTAGGCATGGTCCAGCCACTCCTGAACAATGTCACATCCAGGTGAACCCGAGATTACCAGGTAATTGAGATCATTTCCCCCTCGTACAGACAAAAGACCTTGCTTGTGTCCCTCCAATAAGTGTCAGAATTTGTTTAGAAAGGAATCTCCATAACTGTATTAGCATTCAGCTACTGTAAGGATGTTTTCTAAAAACGGCTTTTCAATTAATAAACAGAACAACAGCTGGGGTCAGTAATTTATTTTATATATAATAAATAAATTACATTTTAGAATATATAGGAATTTTAAATGGGGGGGAAAAATCTCATTATGAAGTAAGTGTTTATTTTTCTCTCTCTCTGATACACATTGGACACAATTAACAACACACTTTCATTCAATACATTTTGCAACCTCCTTTTGTCAAGATAACAGCTCTGAGTCTTCACCTATAATGCCTGATGAGTTTGGAGAACACCTGACAAGAGATCAGAGACCATTTCTTCATACCGAATCTCTCCAGATCCTTCAGATTCCCAGCTCCATGTTGGAGCTTCTCCTCTTCCATTCACCAACTCATTTTCTATAGGGTTCAGGTCAAGGAACTGGGATGGCTACGGCAAAAGCTTGTTTTTGTGGTCAGTGAAAAACAGGCCCACAACATTATAGATACAGCACACTAAAGATCCTAGTCACCCTGGTGTGCTAAAAATTGTAAATATGAATAGAAATATACTTTAGAGATATTTTACTCATAAGAATTTATAGGGGTGCCAGTAATTGTGACCACTGGGTTTTAGAGAACCCCAATTCTCTAAAACCCAATTGCTCCACCACTTGTATTTTTTTTAACTTCAATTAAAGATGAGACTTATTTATTTACTTATTTGTTTGCTTATTTATTTATTTATTAGAAAAACCCGACAAACAAGGCCATATTGTTTTCACAGCCTTCTTTGATCATATTTATTAAGGGTACCAACAATTTTGACCACGACTGTATATGTATATATACTAACTTTTTGTTGTGTAACACTAAAACTTAAAATTACAAATAAACTCAGACTTATTTGTGCACATACTTTATGTATGAACTTAAAGTAATTCTAACACAAGTGCCTGCTAATGAATATCTCTAAACTATAAATGTAATATGCAGACACTCTGCTGCACAGGAACACTCGGAAAGTTAAGAGCCATCCAAGTTAATTACAGTCAGTGCTTGATTAGACAAGTGCACCACTCCACAAAATGATAGCGATAGTGGCTCTAGCCATGTTATAGAAAGTGAAGTACAAATGAGTACAACCAGAAGATATGAAATGATTAAAACAGCACTTTTCACTTGAGCATAAATACACAGCGACTTCGCTCTCTCACTCAAAAAGACAAACTGTGGAGATATTACATTCCAAGAAGCAATTAAGGTTAAAGTCTATAACAAACAGATATATGCATGCACACATCTTTTGTTGTTGGTGTTGTTGTGTTTTTTTGTGTGTGTAGCAGACTAAAGCATATGCATTTGTATGTTTCAAAGCCAAAATAACAGTTTCAGCACACTCTTGATCACACTGTAATGTTTATGAGGTAATATATTCATATAACACTTCTGATCATGGAATTGTGTTCTGTATACATCAATAACTAAAATGAGAAACTTCATATTACTGTGTGTCTGTGCACACAGCAAGGTCTTTTAAAAGCTCATGTTCAAACTATTTCTACACCAAGGACAGTGGCGAAAATATCAAAAGTTATAGTTAATTAAATTCTAAATGGTTCTATATCTGGGGATTGTGTTTTCACTAAAGCTATATTCAGATTAATCACAAATGCCCTGGATCATATTATGAATCATAGCTCCTCTCTAGGAAGTAGAATGTTTATGAGTTGCCACTGAATTTTTCTGTTGTTTTCTTTACATAACTTCAATGTTTATTCTCCACAGGCTAAAGGACTTCACTCAAACAATTAGTCATGTTGTTTTATATAAAGTATATGGGTGTTTCTTCAATTTCAGGCACTTAAATATAAGTGGAAAATGGCAGTGAAATAAAATGTCAGACTACTTTTTCTTGCTAAGGAAAATTTCATAACTACCATTTTATGTATCATAAATTTGCACAATTAAATTACAGTTGAACCTTTTTTTTATATTGACAATTAAAGCTGCACTGGACATCATGCAGAAATAATAAGAATAATATTATTTTCACAAGTACCTTGATTTCTGTTTATTTATCTCACACATCAGGTCATATATTTCATTTCAAGCCTACTTTAAGATTGAAAGTCTGCGTACAACAATACAAATAAATAAAGGCATTTGAAAAGTAGCAAAAATAAATCATGAGTCCAAGGTGAAAAGTTTCCAGGACACTTTTTTTTTACCTTCCACTAACTAACTAAACTAAATAAATGTAAAATCAAATTTTAAATAATTAACTAAATGTATTGGAAGTGGAACAATGGCAGAGAAGAAACTGAATGAACTTATTTTTCTTTCCATTAACTGCTGAGAACGTTTTTGCGTTTAAATGGAAACTACTCAAGCAATGAAAACCCCAAATGATTTTCCCAAATTATAGCAGTGATTGCTTGCAATATGCAAGATCGTAACTGTGTGCTCATGTGTGTGTATGTGTGTCTGCAAGAGTGGGTGGGTTGTAGTGGTGTTCATGGGGTGTATTATTGGAGTCCTGCTGTTCTCCACCTGTCTTTGTTCTCTGTTGTGAAACATGAAGCCAAATCACTGCTGAACCTCGGAGCTCACAGCAGGACACACACACACACAAACACACAATCAGCTGATCTGTGTTTACTGTCTCAGTTTCAAGAAATACAAGCTGATACAAACACACGGGCAGCAAAAATGTCAATATGAATTTCTTACTCAGTCATTCTTCATTCTTTTAGTTAATTTAAAACCACAAATATCATCAGGCCAGGCATTAAAGACGACAGCCGTTTTGATTCATGACAATCTAAGGACTGCTGCCAGTGCAACTGTACAACATTGTGGGATACACTGGTTTGTCAATAAGCCTTGACGACACATAATTGCACCTGTTTACTTCTTGCATGCAGGTGCAGGTTCTAAGATTATCTTACTTTTATATTGATTCCTGTTGGCTTTATACTTAATGAGTTAGCATTTGTAGTTTAGTGTTCATTTTTGCCCGCCATGCGAGAGGCTCTTATCAATTCCTGAGTAATACAACACATGTTCTTCCCAACGGAAATACATAAGGTTTATTCTGAGGTACAGTACAGCTGGGGAATGTTACTTGTAACATATTGCATTATATGTTAGGTCTGCATATTTATTTTGACACCCATTTTAGCAGGTTATACTATTTACACTGTGTGGCAGCATATTTTTGCCACACACAGCACAATGAACTCAGCAGAAAATAAGGAGATGCAATGTAAACCTATTTATCAACACAGTCTTTTGCAATATATGCCTTTCTGAAACAATAAAATAATGACGCGGCCTACACACTCACTGAAATATGTCTTTCAGGCATAAAGCAATAACAAGCAAAAAAACAAACAAAAAAAACAGTAGCTTCTGTTCAATAAATCTGACTGAATCTTGATGATTTCAGAAGGGTTGAATTATTAAATTATATTGATGGTGGACCAATTTGACCAGCAATGTCTTTCTGATGACGCTAGTTGACCAAATGAGGCGTGTGGTCAATCCTAGTATTACCCTTTAAACGCGTACGACTCACCAACAGTAGTGACATCTAGGCCTGGTCCCTGGAGCGTACGATCACACTGGTGTGATCACTCTTGGCTGGTCCCTGGAGCGTACGATCACACCGCTGTGATTAGAACGTTCAGTGCGTCACGTGATCAACTGCTGAATTCAAATCTTCTTTAGCGCTTTTCCTGCCACTGAGCCAGAGATGGACACGCTGAGCACTTATCATAGTATCACAACTATTCAGTGTTCTCAACCATATATATATATATAACTCTTATATCAACAGGCAGACATCCTGTCAAGGCAGGGGGAGGCCCGGGGAATGGAAGCTCCACACCAAGGTAGCGGAGCAGATTCGGAAGAAATTTGGTCGAGCCCAGGTGGACTTGTTTGCACTAGAGAGACCTCACAATGTCCTTTGGTTTCCCTCTGATTGGGGCGGTGCATGGTACAGACGGGCCGAGGCTGTAATGTATGCTTCCCCCAGATTGGCATCTGGTCCCAGGAGTTCTGAGAGAGTTAGCAGAGATGGAGTTGTTCCATTAGTAGCCACGTATGGCTGGGAAGCCATTTGGTTGCGGACCTGGGTTGTACCCCCTACTCGATGACTCTCCATGGGTATTCCCATCTGGCCGGGATCTCAATCTCTGGCAGGGTTACCATCTTTCTAAACACCGCTCGGGGAGTTGTGGAAAACTGGGTGTAGCCCCTCAGTGGGGCCACAAAAATGTAGTTCCGGTATCTCAACTGAGGTTGTGAGACCATTACTCAGTCCAGAGCTCCCTCCATGAGGAAACTGTACTCATTGAAGGGATTGGTTAACTTTATAATGCGGAAATCGTCAGATGGTCCCAGTTAACTGCACGGTTGGTTCAGTTCTGGATTTCCTGCAGGAACGATTTTTCCGTCAGATTTGACCCCCTCCAACTTTAGAGTGTTCGTGACGCCCATAGCTGCTTACCACGACCCTTTGGGTGGTCAGTCATTGGGAGCGAAACCCGTTGGTACATGTTTCTTTCATTCTGTGACGTGGTAATGCTCCAGACTCTCAGGTCTGTCTTAGCTGTGCTTGCCATGATTTCACACTAGACAGGCATTTGTCAGTATGGGGGCGTGGGCATTCTCGTTCCCAAAGCATTTTCCGATGCAGCGTGAGTTCCCGAAGGGAAACATCCCAGGTTACATATGTAACCATGATTCCCAGAGGGAACGAGATGCTGCGTCTCGTTGCCATACTTCCTGTATCCCTGTGAGCGACTTGCTTCAACTTATCAGAAGATAATGTTGCTTGTTTAGGATGCACTTTTAAGCTGTCTGGTCTCTATGTCACCCCGCCCGTGAAGTTTGCCATTCCTTTGGACTGATTTCACACGTGATTCAGAGCGTGGGCACACAGGTTCTATACATTGCTTATATGCATTGCTATACATTCTATACAGTGCTTCTATAAATTTATCTACATAGAAAATGATCCAAAATGATATTTTGACACCATCTGACAGGTTTAAACCTTAATTAAACTAAAAGTTAGTTGGAACTCTGTGGCGTATATGAGCTGTGATATGTGGACTATTAGAATGATTTGATTAATAGACAATGCAGAAGCACTTCATGAGGAGATGCAAAAATAACATTAAAATGTGAAGTGAGGAGGCTATGAAACAACCAACGATTAAAATTATTCAAAAATCCGTTAGACTTATTTGACTAATTAATTGTCCAATTGACTCACACAAGTGAGCGCTGTGTACAGATTTAAAGGCCCTAATTAAAATCTGGAGCTTATAATGAAGTGATTTAGGGAAGGATGTTGATTTAGGGATAACAGATTATGAGAAGCACTTGAGAATGATGTCGATGTGTAAGGTCATATCCCTTCTGAGTTACACGAAAACAGTAACATTTATTAAGTAATGATAGAACAGGAATAGTAGATATGCGGTGTGTATACATGATCTGAAAACATCCACACTTTCAGAGCAGAAGTCACTGCATGGGCAGAGACAGAGCAGTGAGTGTTAATATATAATTAATCTGCTCTGCTGCTCTTCTACAGCACTCTGCCATTCTGCTTTTCTTCTGTCACACATTTCTAAGGGCAACTACCTCCTACAAATACTCCATCAGGCGGTTTTTATTTTTATTGTTTCATGTAATATATCTGACTTTCACAAGAAACATTTAATGAAAAACAAGTTTTTGCTTGCTGTTTTTCGAGTTTAATGTGCAAACTGATACTCTGATAAGTGTAAAAATACATTCCATAAAGAAATATAGGGTGAAATACTACATTTTTTTTAATTAAACTTAACTATTTTTATTAACACTCCTCATTATTTAATGCAATGTTTATTTATAAGCAACCATCTTGCATTTTATTTTTTATTTTTTTTGCAAGTGCAAAAAAAAAGTTACTTATTTTGAAACTTTGTGTGAATTTTAAATGTGGAATGTAAATATATATATAATAATGAATTAAGTTTGATCTAGGGCTGGCAATCAAATTTGGAAAGATTTATTTTTTTTTTTTTTTTTTTTTGAAATATTTTATATATAGTTTAAGATCAGTTTTAAATCATTACATACGTACTAAAAACTACAAAATTAAATAAGAGGATGAAAAAAAAAAAAAATAGTATATATATATATATATATAATACAATACTCATATGTGGTTCAGTTTGTCTTTCCTGTCTTTTTCCCTCTCTGTCTCTACCTGCATGTTCTCCATGACTTAATGACTTTTTCATTTTGTTAGTACTTCTCACCTCTTCACACATCCACACTTGATTAGTTCCTTTCCTTGTCTCAGTCATATGAGCTCCATCTGCCTGTCTCTTTTCTTTCTTGTTCCTTAGGCCAACATACCTATTCAAATATTTAATCTGTTTCTCCTTGAATCTTTCATGCAATATACCTGAATTCTCACTCTTTTTGCAGCCTATCCTTCTTTATTCTTTGTCTCACACAGACTGCATTTTGTTAAAGGTTTGTATTATTTAACCTCTGATTTTTTCTTTGTTCCCCCCTCACTCCCACTCTTTCACCATGTATGCTGTAGCTCTCTCATCCCAGATCCAGCTCAGCTGACAGGAGGCCATGCTACAGGAACACTGGGGTTTGAAATCTGTCTGTGTTGGATGTTGGCTGCTCAGTGACAGTACTTATTTTTATTACCTCAAGTCTCATATGCACACAACTGGCATGTGTTTCTGGGCATATAATGTGCTCACAAGCCTCTAACTAATAATGTATGGCCTTACAAACATAAACCAATGCATATTGAATATACCACTAGGGCTGGATAAAAACACATTTCAATTTGAATGATCTAATGGTTATTCAAATCCCAAGATCAAGAACAAATAGCTTTCATGTAGATTATCACCTTAGCTCTTGCATAGTTTTATAAACATAAATAGCAATGATTTATGTACTCACCAGCCACTTTATTAAGTACACCATGCCCCTTTTTGCCTTTAGAACTGCCTTATGATTCTTCGTAACATATATTCAACAAGGTGCTGGAAACATTCCTTAATGATTCTGATCCATATTGACATGAATTCACATCAGCAACAATACACGCTGTGGTGTATGAACAATGCTCGAGTGGTACTAAGGGACCCAAAGTGTGCCAAGAAAATATCCCCCACACAATTAGACAACCAGCATCAGCCTGAATCACTGATACAAGGCATGATGGATCCATGCTTTCGTATTGTTTACACCAAATTCCGACTCATTTGAATTTGAATTTTGACCATTTGAAAGTTGCAACAGAAATCAAGACTCACAAGACCAGAAAACCTTTTTCAATCTTCTATTGTCCAATTTTGGTGAGCCAGTGTGAACTTAGCTTACAGGATTGTCACCTGGTGTAGTCTTCTAGTCCATCTGCTTCAAGGTTTGACGAGTTGTGCATTCAGAGATGCTCTTCTGCATAACTCGGTTGTAATATCAACACCTGGTTGCTAGACTGAAACACTTTGTCCCACACACTGTGGCAGCTATCAACACACAGGCTACCTGAGCACATGAGTACAGCAAATGGCAATGGTACTAATTAATCTCCTCTACCTAAAACAGATAAGAAGGCTGGGAGCTTTGATTAATGTCAAATCCAACTGCACTCATTAATATTCAATTATGGACTTGCCTCACATGAGTTTCAGTTCATGCTCCCAAACTAATTAGCTTCCACACTGCAAATGAAATCTGTGTTAAGCTCTGCTATCCAATTCAGCCTGAGTGGCACGGGTTCGCATTCTGCCAATGTTAGGAAAGCATTTGCCAGCATTCTGCTAGTATGAATCCCTGCAGTCAGAGCAATGGAGTGCAGCCCAAAATCACATGTTGGAGAGAAAGATAATTACAATGTCTCGAAATAGAAAGAGCATACATTTATATTCTATTCACCCTGGATCTTTACTCTCAAACAGAGCTGTTAAGGCAAATAAAATTAATAAGAGAATAAGAAGGAATTTTACAACACATATATCCACTATTACATAGTCAAACTCACCTAAACCCAATCTGAGAAACGTTTGATGTAAGTAACAACCCATTAATCATGAAATAGCTGCCTTTAATGTTGAGAAACTTGATGAAATACAAGATCGGCCACTATTAATTTGAAAACCACTACATCGCTGATTGTGGCATGGGGCTTTAAAGTCAGCATGCAACCCCACTTGTAACTTATTCTGTTTCTGATTTCCAATATTAGTGCTGTCAAACAATTAATCGCGATTAATCACATCCAAAATAAAAGTTTTTGTTTACATAATATATGTGTGTGTGCTGTGTATATTTATTATGTATATATAAAGACTCACACAGCATATATGTTGAAAATATTTACATGTATTAACATGTCTATATTTATATTCATATAAATTATATAATATATAAATATATTTAATATATAAACGTCACATACTTTTCTTAAATATATACATGCATGTGAGTGTATAATGTACATAATAATATTACACGAGTAGCGACACTACGCACATATTTATTATGTAAACAAAACTTTTATTTTGAATGCGATTAATCGAGATTAATCATTTGACAGCACTAATATATATATATGTATATATATATATATATATGTTTGTGTGTGTGCGTGTGTGTGTGTGTTGGTGTGTGTGTGTGTGTTGTGTGTGTGAGGAATAATTCTGTTTCTTGATTCAATATATTATATCGAATGATGCATATTATTTTATTTACATTTAAACAAAAATATTGATAAAAGCATATTTAAAATTACATTTTGAATCTATGTTTATGATATAATATTATTTTTAATCTACGTTTCAGTTCAACTTGCTTGATCAGTAAAGTATCTAGATTGGGCCTAACATCGTTAATATGGCCCAGTTATCAAAAACCTGACTGAAAGGTGGATGAAAATCCACTGTATACCTTTCAACATAATTAGGTCACCCTCAATTAAAGGATTCAGTCTAAATATGATAAATAGCGCTGACTGACCGATTACAGAATGGACAGACAAATGAGCCTTCCCAAATTAGAGGCAGCGGAGGCCATTAGCACACATTAGCCTAACACCACGTAGATAACACATTATCATGCTGTTGCATGCGTATTAAAATGAGTTAATCAGAACATATTCTCCACAGTGATAATCTGCCCAGAGTGATTATGAGAAATGGCGATAACAAAGTCATTTGGCTTCTCCTCACATGAGTTTATGACCACAGAATGCAGAAGTACACAGTGAAACAAAGCAAGAGACAACTTTGACATGACTACATGCTGGGTTACTTCATGCCTATAAATACAAATTTTATGGCGTGTTGCCTTTGTCAGCTGTAAGAAAATATCTAGTGTTTAATAATGAAAGATAAGGACGACGTTACTTCAGTTTCGGACCCCATATTGGTTCAATCTAAACAAACAGACAGCACACAAATCAAAAGGTATTTTTATTGCTATGACAACACTAAGCTGCCTCGGACATGTGTTTATACTGGAAGCAAGTGGCATGTCACAATGCGACAAAACTAAATCAATCCAATTATATCCGTTGAGTATATTCAAGAGGAATACATTTTTAGTGCCCAGTTGATGGACGCTCCTGTTTTGATTTAATGCACAATTATACAACTAATCATCATATTTCTAGTAATTTTAGTTGCAATTAAATTGTTACATTGATCAAAACAAGATGTTTCTGGTCTCTGTTCTACTAATTTATATCACTCTTTTTATGTACTTTATATGTACAGAACCAATACTACAATACTAAAACGTAAAACTGTTTCATTATTCTAAGATTTTAATGCAAATGTAATACCAATTTTAAAGTATTTCTTTGTATTTCTATGTAAGATTTCTTTATTTCTGTAGTAGATTGTCACATAGCCATACAAGACTTATTGGCTACTGAAATGGTGCAAATTATGATTATCAATCTCATTTCATTTTAAATTACTTTAACTAAGCCTTCAAATCTGTTAAGAAATGTATATTCAAATCTTCAGATTTTATTTATTTTATTTTTATAATTTAATTTAATAAACAGATTCCTGAACTTAATTCTGTGACATGCTTTGAAATTCTGTAAAAACAATTCATTAATTCATCATTAATTGTGAAAATCTAAAATATTGCAAATGTAAAAACAGCAGTAAGCATTATATACCTTATTAATTAAGTTTGCTTGAAATCAGAGATCAAGATTTTATTTGAACTCACATGGTCACATACACACAAAGTATGATAATGTTTAATATTACTAATCTTAGTAGATATTAGCCCCGGCAGGGACAGAGATCTTTCTGTGTGTTGTGTTGTGCTGATGTTCTCTCGTGCAAGCGTGGGTTTATGCCAGGTGCTCCAGTATACTCCACAGCCCAACAGACAAGCAGTTAGGGAATGGGGATATATAGCCATTGATGCTGGGATGGACGTTTACGGAAGGAAAATAAACAAAACCAAACTAATCTTTTTCATAGACGTAACAGCTAAATTTCCTGTCAACTTCATGTTGTGACAGTTTTGCAGTAACACATAATACACCATCTAAACCAAGAAACGAGCCACTGATAACCATAATGTAAGAAAGAAATATAGTTATAATATATATAGATAAGAACAACATATTTATCTATATATATATATATTATATATAGTAGTTTTAAATATATATATATATAATACCTATGATCACAAAGTCCTCTGTTGTAAACCTAGGTCAGCGTCGAGAGTGACCGACTGAAAGGGAACACAACACAACAAGCTACTAATCTTTAAAGGTGTGCTCAGGTTATTTTTTTTTGGCAGTAGTCTTGAATGAACTGATATAGAAGTGAAGAAAGTTATTATTAAAGGGTTAGTCACCCTCAAAAATGACTATTAGGCCTGTTTTACTCACCGAAAAGAACCTAGGTGATATGGCTTTCTTCTTTCAGATGAATTCAATGGGTGTTATATTAAAAATTATCCTGGCTCTTCCATATCTGTTGAACAAAAACAAATAAATGCGATCTTACCGCACTGAATCTCTGTGTCTGATTTAAAGCAGGCCGAATGCTAACGAACCTTAACTGACAAAAATGACCATAATTTGCACGATGTAAGAATTGTCGTCTTGTCGTATACAACCATTCAAAAACTTGGCAGAATTTATGTGACCGCTGCACCTGATGTTCATAAACTTTCATAACTGGTAAGTGTTTTTTCTTTTGCCTTGTGAACTGGCCAAGCCTTAATGATTCTCTTTACATGTATTTGTTTACTGACCATTGCATACAACCGTGAAATACAGCATTTTTTTTTTAAAATTGGCTATTCGTTGTGGGGAAAAAAAAGATTTTGGGTTGGGTCCGAACTGTAAATTTAACTGTGATGCTCGGGTCAGACGATCTCGGGTACGGGTCGGGTTCGGGCTTCAGTTTAAAGCCCGTGTGAGGCACGTTTTATTATGGATGCGCATGCTTTATTTGACTACTTTTGGACTGTTGAACAAAAACTCCTGCCTACTCCCATTCTAATGCTTGGAAGAGCAAGGAAAATCCAAACTCCAATTGGATTCGTCTGAAAGAAGAAAGTCATATACACCTAGGATGCTTTGAGGGTGAGTAAAACATTTTTAGGTGAACTAACCCTTTTACATGACAAAATTGCAAACTTTGGCTTTAGGGCGTTTAGTTGCATTTTATAGCATAAACTTCCTGGGACAGAGGCAGGAAAGAGTGCTAAATGTCCTGTTTTTAATAGATTCTGACTTGTGTCACCTTGTCAGTAAAGCCGTCAGCTGTCAGTTGTGTTTGAACTGTCAGTCAGACACGGTTTCATAGCTCTATTGCAAACAGAACAGAGTGTCCGGGGGGACACGCACTCATGTGCCTCTTCCTCTGTCTTCGGCACCGGACACACCCGAGGGCTCTGAGCTGTCATGTCTTTCTGCCCTTCATCTCACTTCAATTTCATTGAGTTTAATTAACAGGGATGTAGTCCTCCCCTGGGCCTGGGTAATGAGGTGAGACGTCATGGACAGTGAGAGGACACACACACACACACACATTGGACAAGAAGTGTATTCTGTAGAACTTTACCTCAGATACATGTACAGAAAGAGAAAGAACAGTTGACTGATGTACTCTTTGTAAGTGTACATATGTTAATATTTTAGTTATATATTTACGTATGATTGCATATATATTCTTTATTTATTTATTTATTGCTTTCTTTTTTTGCTTGCTTTCTTTCTTTAGTGTTTGTTTTAAGTTGTGTGTCTTTAAATGGCACCTAAGCTGCATAAATCCATGTTTATGTAAAATTATCATGTTTGATGATCATCTGGAAATCTGACCTCTTCTTTTTACATAAGAGTTTACATGGTCAGCATCAAATTTGATCTGATTAATGTTCTATACATAACTTGATCATTGATTATTTTGTATTGATTATACATGCATTATTTAAAAATATTTTCATATATCTATTTATTGGTGGGAATGCACGTCATCTAGAGTTCCACTGATGAAACTTGACTTGGCAGAACATTGAACAGAAAGAGAGAGATATGAACCACTGAAGGCACTTTCATATTAATGCACATCATAGATAATTCAGATGCACCAAGGGCTACATTTTGTCTAAAACATAAATCTATCATATTTAACTGCTACATGTTCCACGTTCTCCTCCAGCTTTTTGGAAGAAAAAAGTGTAGAACAATATTTTATTGCTTTCTCCCTTTTTTCCTCACCTCGTGCTTCAAATCAGCATTTCCAGGATTCAGCATTCATTAAATCAAATAAATATGTAAATAAATGCAGAAACAGAAATATTTTACAAGCAAACAAGCAGTGAATAGTGACTTGTTTCTATATATCTGTGTGTGTGTGTGTGTGTGTGTGTGTGTGTGTGTGCGTGTGCGTGTGCGTGTTTACACTCTCAAACTTTACTGTTCAAATAATTAATCTTTCCATTGTGTTTCTGTCCATTTTAATTGCCTCATCTTTCATTCCATCGCCATCAAGTATATGCAAGTATACTTAAAAAAAAAAAGTAAAAAAATAAAAAATAAGTAATACAAAAAAAAATTAAGGTCATTTAGATGAAATAGAAAGAAAAAAAAAGGAAGAAGGAAGAAAAAAACAAACAAAGAGAGAGTGAAGGAGAGAGGGTGAGAGAATGCATCTAGAAAGCAAAAGATCAAAGAAAAGTAATTAAATGCCAATCAGAAAATATGGGAATAGATAAGCAAGGCAACTCAAGGGGTGTGCTGAACTGCAATCAATACAAAATGCCTCATAAGACTAATTTAACTTTCGGTTTTATAGATAACAGGCAGACAGGAAGTATTTTGCTCAAGGTTGAGGACAACCTCTGGCTCTGTCAGCCTGAAAAAAGGAGAAATTAAATGATTTCAACTGCAGGTTTACACTGATGAATGAGTAAACACGGGTTAAGAATGAGATGACATCAGTCAGTGTGTTTATTCATTCAGAGGAGACTCCTCGATTCTCTCTGGAATCAGTCACCATGACCACTGACCAGGGACTGCATTTAAAACCCAGCAGGGTCGCTGGTGTTGCAGCTTCAGGCTATTTACTCCATTACTGCCTACTCCATTATTGGATCATTACTGGTGTAATTTATAAGTTAAATGCAGACAGACTTGTTTTTCGAGCAGTTGAGCAGACCACTCGCTGGGGCTTCAGAGGAGCTGGATTCGTAGAATTTGTTGCAGGACTTTATTGAGATGGTATGTAAACATGATAAATCCATACGTAAGCCAGTCATAAAGGATCAAGAACAACAAGCGAGCCTAGCGGTTTACCATGAACTTCTGCATTTCACAGAAATACAATGTGAATCTGAACCTTGTCTTAATTCCACAAATTCCAGAATTCCACAAACTGGAATCCCAGTAAATTCCAACCATTAAAAACTCATTAAAGTGAAACCTTGAAAGGTGTGATTAATTAAAATATCACACATTCTAAATAATTTTCTGACCTCCTGTGTGAGTAAAAATGACTGGATTAATTGGATTAATGATCTCTCCTAAAACTCTAATGAAATCCAAATTATTTTGTGGTATTGAGACATGTATACTTGTGAAAGTAGACTTTTATTTAGTAAACTTAAATTTTTTTAAATGTTTTAAAAAAGTATTTTATTTCCAGAACAGTGAACCAAAATACATTGCAATAAAACTTTATTTTCAGTTGTAATCATATTTCACAATATTACTAAATATATTTTTTATCAAATTAATCAATTATATTTCAGTTATATTCATGTCAAAGGGTTTGTGGAAGGTGTGAGTATATTCAGTACCAACATGTGCTGTCTCAAAAGAAAGATAGACATGGTTTGGCTTCAAAACTGCAGGTTTCCAACCAGCCGTGTTTATTTGTGGCTGATGAAACATGAATAATACTTTGTCAAGGGTGTCAAGACTTTTTACACTACTTCCTTAGGTAAAAGGTGAAATTTGACAAAAACATCTTTACTATAACGTGAAACTATCTGCTACCCTGCAAGCAGGTGTGTCACATACAAGCCTTTCAACACTGTAAGATCCATCATGCCGACAGTATGCGTGTGTTTTCAACAAATTGATATTTCATAGTGTAAATTTCATTAGCAAGCAATCAACACATTTGACTGCTGTTTCACATGTTTGTCAGGCATAAAAGAACTGAAATAACCTAAAATGCACAAATCATTTTGGCTAAAGAAGGACTTGACACAACACTTCGCACAGAGTGAAACTCATCAATATCCCTGTGCAACAATCTCGGACAAACTATTTTCTTGTTGGCATGCAAAAAAGATAAACAGATTGTAACACATTGTGAGCATATTCAAATATATAAGAATAATTAAGATATTTTAAACTGTAATAATATTTATCAATATTAATGTTTTTGTTAGATTTTTTATTAAATAAATACAGCTTTGGTTAGCATAAGAGACTTTGTTATTATTCCAAAATTCGGACAGGCAGTGTATCTGTAATATCTGTAAAAAAAAATAAAAAATAATATTAAATACTAAAAATAATAATTTATACATTGAAAAAATATCTGTAAATGTATTTTATTTCATTACTTAATTTCTAATCTATAATGTGCATTAATACAAAATATTCAATATTATATAATACTAAACAATTGAAAATACTCACTCTTTTCCCTATCGACTGCATCCTAACAAAATAATACAGCCTATTCCATATATATATGCGGATACCTGTGTGTGGGTGTGTGTACATGCACACACCAATAATTATTTCTACACAGCACTTTAGTACATTCCTAATGCTAAAATATGAATCCCCCCCCCCCGAAAAGTTTGAAAACTTTGAATTAAATGAATGTCTATAATTTATTAGCAATATTCAATACTTTTTAGTAACACTTATAAAAACATTATAATTGTAGCTGTTGAATTTAAATTTAAAAACGATATATAAGCATTACAGAATATTTAATAATTTTTTAAGATGCACATTAATGTATGATCTATGGATATTTTTTTAAAAAAGTGCCATGATCGTTAGTAATGATCATTAATTCATTATGTCATAAGTATATAATGTCTGTTAATTATTATTTTTATAAAATATTATATTATTTTATAGTTATATTATATTGAAATGACCCATCTGCAGCTGGCTTTCAGCTATACATGCGGTTGATGGAAAGCAGCTTCTGCAGCTATGGCATATTGGCATGCAGTTGACAAACACGTAGCTTCATCCTCTGTTGACCGGTGTTCTGGATGATCGATATATTTACAGATGCTGAAAATCAGGTTAGCGACAGTCAGGGTCGAATGTGTTCAGCATATTTATACAGTTGATTGCCCATTAACCAAGAGACTATAACCATCTGTATTCCAAACCATAACAACGGTTTTGTTATTTTGACTGGTTAAGCCAATAGGCAGGAAACAAATGAAAGTGACAGCCGTCAGTCATAATTCACTATTGATTACTGGATCTTGTATTAAAGAACCTTAAAGGGATAGTCATCACAAAAATAAAATGAATTAAATGTCAGTTTTTTAGATGACTTTAATGTTTTGCATCACTAATGACGCATGATATAGTTATATAGACACAAGTATAAATAGCTTTCTTGAAACCTTGCTTCTTTGACACAATCATTTTTCATTTAAAGATAATTCTTTAAATTAACACCCGTTTGAGAAACATCGATGCTAAATCTTCAAGTGATTAAACTATAGAGATGTTAAACAAAAGTGTAATTGTGTGCAGGGTGTGGGTAAATAAAAAAAATCAGTTTTATAGAACTATAGAGATTTGGTGTGAAGGCTAGTGTAAACTCATTAGCAGTATTTCAAAAATTATTTCACATTAATCTGAATAATTGCCTTGACAAAACTGTTTCTGTAAGATTTGCACAGCCAGGGGCCATAAACAAAGTTGCATGCATACTTTTTCCACACAAATCTTAGCAGGGAATGTTTATATCCTTGCAGTTTTCCAAAGCATGTTGAAGGAATTTGGTTATAATGGTCAGCTTGTTAGAAAGATGAAAGGATAATTTGTCCAGTGGTGTTTTAATTATGTAAAGACACACAGCCAAGAGAGGCTTAATTATTATTGTGGACGGCTGAACATATTCTCGTGTGTTTTCTGCTTCATATTTAACGGAGGATGTATTTTTGTCGGGTTTCGGGTAGAGGTGGAGCGAGCAGGAATCAGTATTGCAGGAAGAATGGCAAGAATGGGTTCTTTATTAAAATAAACAAAACAACAACAAAAACTACCCCGAGGGGGAAAAAACAGGCTGGCAAGGCAAGGCAGGATCTGGACAAATCCAGGGATGACGATGCCAGAACTGACACAACGACGGCAAACACAAGGAGATCAAGGAGAGCAAATGAGGAGGTAACGAGGGCGCACATGGGGGGCAAATTAACTAATAATCAGGTAACAAGATGGGAGGGGTCAAGACAATTTACATGAGCACATGGCACACCGAATCAGAGACAAAAAGCCATGTGCTCACACAAAACAAAACACAAGCGCATGGCCAGCAAAACAAATCACAAGCAATGTGCTAGAACAAGAGACACGAACACGCAGTTAATGAGAAAACTCATAAGCCGCGTGTTAACACAAGACAACAAGAAAAGCACGCGGGTGAACACAAACCGCGTGCTTCACAAAACACAACACACGTGGACAGAAAAGCGCACGGCCGAGCGAACTCGAGACAGCACGCTCCCACAACAGACAGAACATGGAGCGCGAGTGTCCGGACCCCGACACGAAACTGAAACTCAAGACATGAGTGCCGGGATCTGAACATCACGCTCCAACATGAAACAGTACATGTAGACGAGAGCGCACGGCTCGAGCACAATCGAAGCCGCACGCTCACATGAAAACAAATGACATGACGCGAGTGTCAGGGCTCCGTCACAAAACTATGAATTACACTAGACCGAAGTGACAAAACCCTGACACTAGCCCCCCTCAAAAGGGACGCCACCTGGGCGTCCCTACGAGACACAGACAAAAACAAGAAAGGACCATGACCAGAAACAAACATGAACAACACAAGACGCTACATAAAGGCAACCACAGACAGGAAAACTCGAAACACTGGGACAAAGAGGGGAGGGAAGGAGGGAGGGGAACCAAGCCAGTGCCAGCAGTACAACCAAGAAAGTCATTACAGGAACCAGGGAGGAGCGGGAGGGTTGAGCCAGGGAGGCTCAGGCAAACCAGGAATCCCGGGGAGCCAGGGCGGGACCGGAGGAACAGACCAGGGAGGCTCCGGCCTAACAAGAACCAGGAACCAGGGAGGGGGGGGGGGGTTGAGCCAGGGAGGCTCAGGCAGTCCAGGAGTCCCGGCCGGAGGCCAGGGCGTGGCCGGAGGGACAGACCAGGGAGGCTCCGGCTTAACCAGGACCCCAGTAGGCCACCAGGGCGGAGCTGGAGGGAGCTTGGGCGGGGCCGGCAGGGCAGGGAGCTTGGGCGGGGCCGGCAGGGCAAGGAGCCCGGGAGGGGCTGGCAGGGCAAGGAGCACGGGGGGGCGGGGCCGGCAGGGCAAGGAGCCTGGGCGGGGGCGGCAGGGCAAGGAGCCTGGGCGGGGGCGGCAGGGCAAGGAGCCTGGGCGGGGCCGGCAGGGCAAGGAGCCTGGGCGGGGCCGGCAGGGCAAGGAGCCTGGGCGGCGCCGGCAGGGCAAGGAGCCTGGGCGGGGCAAGGAGTTGGGAGGGGCCGGCAGGGCAAGGAGCCTGGGCTGGGCCGGCAGGGCAAGGAGCTTGGGCGGGGCCGGCAGGGCAAGGAGCCCGGGAGGCAGGGCAAGGAGCTTGGGGGGGGCCGGCAGGGCAAGGAGCCTGGGCGGATCTGGGACAGCCTCCAGGCCAGCAACAGCGGGCTCCTGAATGGCCTCCAGGCCATGTGGGATGGAGAAAGCCCTTCTCCACCTCCTCCGTCTCCGAGAGCGGGGCACCGCCACTTCGTCGGCCACCTCTTGGGGCACAGCCGCCTCTTCGGCCGTCACTGGGACCACTGCAGCCTCTCCGGCCATCACTGGGGGCGCTGCACAGCTTCTAATCAGCCGCTTCGGTGGCCGTGCAAGCATCAGCAGCCAAACTCGGGGGGCCTGCCACTTCGTAGGCCACCTGTGGGGGGCAGCCGCATCCTGGCAGTCATGGGACCGCTGCAGCTTATCCGGCCATCACTGGGGGCGCCTTGCAGATTCATCGGCCGCTTCCGGGGCCGCTGGCAGCATCATCAGCCAACTCTCGGGGCACAGCAGCCTCTCCAGCTGCCTCTAGAGGTGGTGAGGCGTACCCATTCCTCCTCCTCCGTCTCCGAGAGCGGGGCACTGCCACTTCGTCCGCCACCTCTGCAGTCATGGGACCGGATGAGGAGGACCCGTTCCTCCTCCTCCGTTGGCAGGACATAGGAGGACTGGGTGCTAGGGGGTTTGTGAGGAGAATGGGAGGAGGGCCAAGAGGAGGAAGGCCACCCTCCTCTCCATGGTGGTAGACATACCCCACAAACTGCCATAAGGACAGTATCCCGAGCATTCCCATCTCCCAGGCATGGACGTGCTCATTAAGGCTGGTGTTAAAGATGTCCTTGAGCTCTGTGTCACTGATGTTGAGTCCCTCCGCTGCAAACAGGAACTGGTGTGCCAAACCCTTCACACTGGCTCCCCCTTGCTGAAGAGAAAGGAGCCTCCTGTGTTGAGCAGCTATATGATGAGCGGAGGGGCAGGGAGATGGGAACAGGAAGATGCCCATTGTTCTGCTGAGTCCTCTATTGTTCAGTTTGTACTGTCTGGGATCCTGGTAGAGGGATGAGGCGAGGACTCAGTATTGCAGAAAAAGGGTTTTGTTGGTAATAAAAATAAACAAAACGGTAACAAAAACTACCCCGAGGGGGAAAAAACAGGCTGGCAAGGCAAGGCAGGCAACCAAGACAAGGCAGAGGCAAGGCCAGGCAAGGCAAGGCGGATCTGGACACATCAGGGAGTAACGATGACGACCTGACCACACGGGACTGCAAAAACAAGGAGAATAAATGGAGAGCAAATGAGGAGGGTAACGAGGGAGCACATTTGGGGCAAATTAACTAATAATCAGGTAACAAGATGGGAGGGTTCAAGACAATTGACATGAGCACATGGCACACCGAGTCAAAGACAAAAAGCCATGTGCTCACAAAAAACAAAACACAAGCACATGGCCAGCAAAAAAATAAATCACAAGCCATGTGCTTGAACAAAAAAAGACACGAACACGCAGCTAATGAAAAAACTCATAAGCCGCGTGTTCACACAAGACAACAAGAAAAGCACGCGGCTGAACACAAACCGCGTGCTTCACAAAACACAACACACGTGGACAGAAGAGCGCACGGCCGGGCGAACTCGAGACCGCACGCTCCCACAACAGACAGAACATGGAGCGCGAGTGTCCGGACCCCGACACGAAAACCGAAACTCAAGACATGAGTGCCAGGATCCGAACACCACACTCCAACATGAAACAGTACACGCAGACGAGAGCGCACGGCTCGAGCACACTCGAAGCCGCACGCTCACAAGAAAACAATGACATGACGCGAGTGTCACAAAACTATGAATTACACTAGACCGAAGTGACAGAACCCTGACATTTTCAGATTATATGGCATATGGTAAAAAATAAAACAATAACACATAGGCCTGTGGTCGTTATTGGCATCATTTGATTAAAAGAATCTAACTAAAGAGCTCTATTATATTTAATATAATTATATCCTGAGAAAAATACTAAATGCACACAATTTTAAATGTTCATTTTGCAGTATTTCTTAATAAAAAAAGAAAAAAGAAAAAATTTTATGAGGCAATAGCAGATCCACTGCATATATTAACATAAAAAATTGTATTTTTAGTGGCAGCTTACATAAGCTTTACATCAGTGATATTTGCACGACTTGCCACAGGCACAAAAGGCGATTTTTGTGTCTTATGGGTGTAATAATGATGCATTTAATTTAATTTCACCCCTTGACCTTGATCTTTTGAGAGAAAAGAACTGTAACGTGCATGCAGAACTCTCTTTTTCTAACAAATAATCAAATTGATTAATTAAAAAAGAGTGTAATGTGCAACTTTCAGAACTTAAAACTTTTTTTCCATTCCAAAAAGAGAATTTATGGATCCAGCTGAAAAATTTGGATTTTAATAACATTAACGTATGACTGTCAACACAATGACTCATCAACATTGCCTACTGGGCAGAATAATTAAATGCATACATGCATACAAATATTGTACGCAGGAAAATCTTTTTTTTTTACTGTTAATACCTGAGACTAAATAAAATGATACATCCTTATACTTGTCAAAGCTGATATCTGACACTCTTTAAATCAACACAGTCGATCAAAAGCCCAGAAACAATTAACATGCCTCACTGCACAGAATATAATACCAGTACAACAATTAATTCTCCGAATAATACATTGTCTAATATCTATAAACTTTTCTGTCTCTCATGTCGTGTGAATGGAGGGTGATTCCAGCGCTGTATTAGACTGCACCGTGTGGGTGTGTGTGTATTTGTGTGTGTGTGTGTGCGTGTTTTTGTGACAAATAAGGACATAAATTTGTATAATGACAATAACATAGGTATTAACAAGGAGAAGGTGACTTTTCAGGACATTACCCCAATGTCCCCACTTTTCAAAACGCTTATAAATCACACAGAATGGAGTGTATTGAAAATCTGAAATAGCACAAAGTTTCCTGTAAGGGGTAGGTTTAGGGGTAGGGTTGGTGTAGGGCAATAGAATATATGGTCTGTACAGTATAAAAACCATTAAGCATATGGGATGTCCCCACTTTTCACAAAAAAAAAACTGTGTGTGTGTGGTGTTGTGGTGTGGTGTGGGTGTGTGTGTGTGTGTGTTGTGGGGTGTGTGTGTGTGTGTGTATGTTTGGGCTGTGGGTATGACGTGATAAGGCTTGTTTGACGGTGCTATACTTTATGTGGTTCATTTCAGTGTTGCTAGACTCAGGACAAATGGCAGCGATTTGTGGTAAATGACCTGGTGGATGATGGCAGCCTTATAGTTATGGAGCTTGGCTGATAACATAAAGGTTACAGGTTAGATCCCAGGAAGAAATGACCGAGAAATTGGAGTCCATCCTATTACCAGACCTGGGGTCTGTCATTTCTTACAATTAGACAAGAAATCAAAGAACCATGATCTTGAAGCATAATGTTTTTTTTTTAATCTTATTATTTACATTCTTTTTCCTCTGATTCATTACCTTAAAACTTTACAATAGCAGGAAGCTATCAACTTCTTAGGAAGCTATTAGCTGCTTGACAGTCCTCCAGCCTGTGTTTTTAATAACTGTGATCATTCCTCCGAATTTTTCCCTGCCACACCCTCCAGGTGTTGTGAATTCACCTACCCAATTATTCACCCATACATTACTACTCACTCTATCCCTGAACTACAACATCAGCATTAGCAGAAACTGTTATTTATTTTTGCAGCTCGCTTGTTGCACTTGTTTAGATTTGATTAAATTAAACGTCTAAGCTGAGCCACAATTAACCTAACCAGATATGCATTTCCAAAACACTTCTTCCCCATGTGCAACAAAACACAGCCAATCAAAACCATGATTCTATATGAGTAATATTGTAATGCATATCTGCAAAAATTGACCCACTGATTTTGAACTATTAAAATGGAATCACTTAATAGAAGATATCACTTCACTCACATCTAGCATTTCTGAACATTGGAAACACAAAAGATGGAATAAAAAAAATGGAATTACAGATAAAACGAACTCATTGCAGACTAATAATGTTTGAATAAAACTTAATCATAATGAATTAATACTGTATATAATATAATTAATACATTACACTTTTACTCATATAAGTGAATACATTGATTAAATAAAGACACACACAAATAAAAATAATTGTAAATATCACAAAAAAATATATCTTTGACATATATGGCCTTCCTGTCACCCAACTCCAGGCATCATATCTGGGATCTTTACAGTATTCTATTATGTACCAGTTAATTTTGTCCAGCATTAAAACCCACCTATGAATATATATTTGATATTTCGGCCAGCAGATTACCTAATAAGAACCACCCATCGCTCTGAATTAAATGCGGTTCAGTGTATGCATTCGCCTGTAGCACGAAAACCAACTCAAGCTCCTCAGCCTAGGACGGCACAAGTAGTTTTCCTGCAGTTTACAGTAATGCACTATAAGCACATTATTCATGACTTCATTACCAAACCTGATGAGTGTAATTAATCTGCGCTATGTGTGGCTGCAAATTTAATCTGCTTCTCTTCCCATTAGCTGCAATCACTAACTCTGTGCTGCACTGAAAGGAAGAAATGGATGCATTATAGAGGCGAAATGAACAGAGAAACTCAACTCTGGCCACTCGAAGAGAAGTTTACGAGAAGCTCGGCACGTTTAGAAACGAGTTTATTAGGTCTACTAAATTAGACACAACCCACGGTTGGGGGGGCGAGATTCGTTCGGTTATCTGATGGTCTTTATTCGTCCTGTCCTGTCTGTTGATTTATGGTTCTTTATGTACGCAAGTCAGACAAGTACCACGGATATTCAGTAGTTTTGACGATTGGGTAGCAACTAGCCAACGCTCTGTTGGGGATTTAATCACATGCAGAACAATTCTGAAACACTCTTACCAAAGACACACAACTTACAGGAAAGAGAGTGTTTAACATGACTTTGAACGGAAAGTAGATGTCAAAGATACCGAGAGTGAATACCCTGAGAAAGACTCGCACTGAGAGGCAATTAAATTAAATTAATTTTTTATATTTTTTCTGCAGGGAACTAAGTCTTTTCTTTGTCATATTGTCGTTTACGATATAATTTCTTCCAACATTTTCATATATATATATATGAATGTGTCAGTAATTGTCATTTATAAAACAGATAATTCAGACTCTGAATTTTGATTGTAAGACTTCTGGTCACAGCCATTGTTTTAGCCAATGTAGGCTATAGAACCCTTGCCCCCCCCCCCTTTTGGTTGTTTTACTTTTCTCCTTTAGTTAGAGTTGTAAGACGCGAGGCACTAAAGACTATGGGGAATTCTGTTTAGGTGAGGTATTTATCCATCGAGTCAGACCATTAGGGTGATACCATTCAGTGCCACGAACGACCCGTCCAAAAGAAAGGAAGAACTAAGAAAGAAAGAGGGGTCTATAGACAGATGATAAATGAAATATTGGAAGTATTTTTGAAATGCAATAAGCTACCTGAACCTTTCTGTATGGGCAGATTAACCAAAAGTTGCTATCAGCGATAACAACTAATCAAACAACTTGGAAAGGCGGATAGGATATTGCCAATTTTATTGTTTATCCTACATAATCAAGATAAAAGTAAGGTTTTTTTGTAACGTAGAATTCTGAGACCTGATTTATTTTGTAATACAACTCAACAGGTTTATATATTTTCAGACATCAATTTATAAAGCTCTAAAAAATTCTATTTAACTGAAAGTTTACGTTTGTATGCAGGTTTGTAAGCATGTGCTTCCACAATGAGACTGATTATGCTTATTTGAAAATAAATGATTATTAAATAAAATCATAGATGCAATATTTCATTGAACTATTTCATGATTTTAAGTTCAGAAATTCTTACAGGCATGTAGACATGACAAATATGATCACATTAAGTGCTTAGTTTGTTAATGGGTTTAGTTCACCCAAAAATGAAAATTCTGTCATTAATACTCACCATAATTCTTTTCAAACCGTAAGACTTCGTTCATCTTCGAGAACACAATTAGATTTTATTATTTGCTGGAACGACACGCGCAGCACATGTGGATCCTGACGTAGACAGCAACCAAACGAAAAGTTCCCCACTTACCAGAAACGTAGCAAGAGATCGTAAATACCATTAATGTCTGACATCAGGGGGTATCAAACTGTAATGTTCCAAAGCTCCGACTAATTCATTTTGTGCAAAGAAAGGAAAGAAAAGAAAAATAACGACTTTATTTAACAATTAGTCTCCTCCGTGTCATCCTGGTGTCATTTTGGAGAATATCCGCTGGACGTCAACAACGTATGCTGTTCTGTGTCAGCTGAGTACATGGATAGCTGTTTTCATTCAGAATCAAATAAAAACAACGTAGTGAGGAAACAGGATCTGGCGTGAGCAGGCTGATCAGCAGAACAGCAGACGTTGTTTACTCCAGGCAGAATTCTCCAAATGGCGCAAGGAGGGTGCCGGAGGAGACGAATTGTTGATAAGTAGTTTTTTTTTGCGCATAAAAGGTATTCTCGTCAGCTGCGTAAAATAACGGTTTTGAACCCCTAATGTCAGCATGAATAGTTTACGGATCTCCTTGCTCGGTATATGGACTTGGGAACATTGCAGGTTGTACTTTTGCCTGTATAAGCAGGGACAGAAGATCTAGAATTCCATTCAAAAAATATCTAAGTTGTATTCGACAGATGCAACCGAAGGTATCTTACGGGTTGCAACTACTTTTCAGAGGGTGAGTAAGTAATGGAAGAATTGTCATTTTGCGGGGGTGAACTAACCCTTTAAAACAGTACAATCTAAATTAACAGAAATGTTATATGCAATCCAAATACATTAATCTTGAATTTAAACCTAAAAATATTTTGAGTGTAATAAATTTTGATTAGTGTCTTATCATATTGCTCAAGGTACCATTTTATAATAGCAAAAAGTCACCTGGCTGAGAACCATTACAGTGATTTTAAGGGGAAGGGAGCTTAGAGAACCTTCTTTGTGGTATAATATATACATATCATCGCAACACCTATTGTGGCTTATTTCTATTCAGGTTGGTTTTGCTTGTTTCTTTGGTTATGTTAGATTTTATTCAAAGCACACCAATTGCTGGGACAACCCCCGTAGGGAATGACCTTGCTCAAGGGCACACTGGTGATTGAGATTGTTCAGTATATTTCCAATTCATAAATCGTCCCCACCAGGGCTCAAACTAGCGCCCTTTGTTTAACCACCCCATAGCCTTTAGCCCCCAAGCTATCACCTCTGTCTTCCTCTCTCTTTGTCCCGAACCTGTGCCGAAACAGCATTAACACACTCTCACTCTCAAGAGCATCCGTCCTGAATGACAAACAGAGAGACAAAAAAAAGAGTGTGAGGCAGAGACAATTAAACAGAGAGAATTAAGACCTAGCATGCATATTTCCATTTACAATAATGTGATTTTTCTTCATTTTGGGAATCATGTTCTTTAAGCATGAGCAAAATACAGTAATTCAACTTTCTCTATACATTCCAGTGCTATAGATTGAAAGTGTCTGTGTATAAGGTCATCAATATTATAAGTGTACTATGCGTGTGCGTTGTTGTCTTAAAACAGATGGTTATCTGCATTATTCATATCGAGCATCTCTGCTATGTCTGGACACAGGAAGGTCAATCACAGTGTGGTCTTTGATTTGGCTGCTTGTTCTTACGGTTGGGGAATTTTCTGAATGTACTGTATAAGCAGTATTTAGATGAAAAAATGTGTCCTCAGGTCATGCCCATTGAGACACGTCATGATTATTCATCCCTCTATCTGCATTTATAAATGTTTGCCCTGACCTTTCTTACATAAAAATACACATATATATAGCAGTATTTTACTGTCATACTGAGATGCATTGTAGACTTGACTCAAGATAGTACAGTATCATTAAAAAAAGCACAAAACAGATTTACAAAAGATTTTAGTACTGTATATCAATAAGTTTGTAAATTAACATTATACCAGAAGAATCCGAGAGAGCGCTGGCAGAAAACTATTTTAAATACATTTATTTTCCATTTTATAAATAATAATTATATGTATTAAAAAGAACAGTATTTCATCATCAAAACATATTTAACATTTGATGGTGGTGTTTGGATCTTTCTTTTTTTTTATTAGTCATATTTTTATGGTTTTACTTACAGACACGTTTAGAAGACTTGAATTATAATTAAGCATATAGTTTTACATTTTATTTATCCTTGACTAGAGGACATATTACTGTATGTACAAAGTGGCACAGTTTTCACTACTTCTAGATAATTACACATAAGAATCTGCAATCAAAATAAATATTTTGTATTAGGGAGGAAGGGGAGAAGGGAAATGAAAACAGGACGGATGGTATAATGAGTGGGATGCCAGTGTGAATGTGGAAGTAACATGCCGTGAACATGTGAAGATGTTCGGAAGGGACGCTGTTGGATATTGCATAAGATGTTGAATGTAGTGTGTGTGCAGTGTTTGCATTCGTTTATAGGTAGGGAGAATGCGAAAAGAAGAGCAAGAAAATGTATTGAAATATGCTATACGATCTTATGTGAACACACAAACACACTATTAAAATTATGTGCTTGGAATTGGCTGTGTGTGTGTTTGTGGGTGTGTGTGTGTGTGGTGTGTGTTGTGTGTGTGTGTGGTGTGTTTGCGTGTGTGTAGTCTGTCTGTCTGTCTGCTCTGTCTGTTGTCTGTCTGTCTGTGCTGTGTTTGGGTGTGGTGTTCAGAGTCAACGTATTTCGAGAGGAAGGCAGACAGACGGCTGGAAAGACAGTGCGGAAGATTCTGGAATGAAGAGGGCCTGGGAAAATTTGATAACACACACACACACACAGTGAAAATCCCTCTAATTCCTGACCTGGATCCAGAGTAACCCTTAGAAACCCTCAGAGTCATGGTGGTTTGCTTTGATTAGGTGTGAAGTTCTTTATGTAAGTGTGTGTTTGCCGGAAAGAAAATTCGGTAACAATTTTCACTGTGTTTTTCAGTATTGTAGAGTCCTTGTTTCACATGTTATATGAACTTACTATAGTAATAACAGTATATTATGCATAATTACATGCAAGTAACCCTAATCCTAACTATATAGTAAGTACATGTAGTTCATTAATTAGTATAAATTAATATCAGTACTTAAATGTACAATTACCTTAACTACTGTATATCTATAATAGGAAAGTCTTTCTATAAAAAAGGTAAAAAAAAAGTTTGTAGCCACATTGAGAAAAATAATGTCACAAGATAGCTATAAAATCATGAGAAGTCACAATTGTGAGATATAGAATCACATTACTAAATAGATAATTTTTTTCACTTTGATGGGACATCCACAATAAATAAAGTACTGTATATCTAGTACTTACATTTACTGCCACATATTTGCATTTATGCCTGAAGAAAACAATGTTTTAACTTTGCACACACACACACCCCCGAAAGTACAATGTAATATGGTTAACTATGCATGTTGTGATAGGTATCCAGCTGTGTGGTGTATAGTTGATCTGCTAACAGAAAGTGGCTTGTAATTATGTCTAGTCATTTTACCCTTCAACCAGAAACCAAATGGATTGTTTTGGGGGTTAAATTACAGTGTCACTGAAAAAGAAAAAAGCAAAGATAAACTTCCCCAGGGAGAGAATAAAAAGAGACAGAGAGCATTATAAAAAGAATAGGTGCTTATTTAATATGTAAAAGCAGATCCACTCAAAACCTTCCTCAGCATGAGTAAATTGAGCTAGTATCTCATGTGCTCTTAATCAAGATACATCTTAGACAATAATAACATCATTAGCAGTTTATTTCAGGTCATGAGAGGCACCTGGTATCTCGCTGTGATCGGTAATTGGGTTATGAAAGTGTTGCTCTCAGGCTGTTCCCTTTCAAGATAAAAAGAACAAGTCATCTGGAACTACACAAAGTGGCTGCAAGTATAAAACTGAGTGTAAAACTATGCAGTTCAAATGCAATTCAATTGTTCAGGGTTTCTGACAAGTGTGCAAATTATTAATTATGTAATTTTAAAAATGGCAATGCAATTTTGCAATGGTTACTTCAAGCAAGTGTGACATTATATATATGGTTCAGGTCTTCATATTTCACTGGAGTTCCAAGAGTGCTGATATAAAACCTGGTACTTTTCTTCACTTTGCTTATATGTGTTTGCACATTCCAGAGTAAATGGCAAGAAGTAACTTTCTTGATGAGTATTATTCATTTATTTATTCACTCATTTAAATTGTTATTTTAAAAACACTATTTAATTCAGGAACAAAAACAAATGACTATTGAATCATTCACTCAACTGATTTGTTAAAACACTGATTCATTCAAGTGCAAAACTGAAACAAAAGTGCAAAACAAAAAGATATTTTTTAACCTGGTTAAATAATGAATGAATGAATGACACCACTGTCTGTTGCTTGGAGATGTGCAACTCTTGTTCCAAATGAAGTCAAAGCAGAATCAAATTCCATTGGTGAAGCAAAAATACACATTGTCAATATTTGTTTTAAATGTAAGTTACAGAATATTAACTTTCTTAACATGTACACTGATCCACTTATAGTCTTATTTGCATGCACTGAGGTTGTTCGCTGGTAAGAAAGCCAAATCAATAAACAGTATTAGTCAATTTGCAGAATAGTGAACCAAAAAACGAGACACAATATCTTTGATTTGAAAGTAATTCAGTAAGCACTGCACTAAAGCCCCCTATTACTTTTATCAATTGTTATTTACTCTGTAATTAATAGGTTTAGCCAGCTTGTGAAATTTCAGTTGTAGATCCCTCTACTCTTATACTACACCGATCTTCATGTCATGGCCTTCGGTTTGGGCTGGATACCAGACAGAGTACCGATTGTCACTCAGTTTCATGCTGTTAGCTTGTCAGCGTGTGTCATACAGCATGGTGTAGCAGGGAAACTGTCGAGGTGATGTGTGGATTGGGGGTCTCAGATCAAAATTGGGCCTACAGAGCACTGCCAGTGAGATATTGATCGCTTTTGTCCAATTTCTGAAGCAGGGCCTTCCCACAGTGAATGAGACGTCTAACTGCCACACTGCGAGTGGATTTGGTGGCAAATGGAGAAGATAAGTCTAAGTCTTGGGATCTGTTGGATGATACATCTTTCAGATTGTCCACGTTCTTCCCAAAAAAGAAAACCATCCCAGCAATCATTCAAATCTCCCAGCATATTAAAATTGTTTTGAAGTCGTAACATGATATTCTTCAAGTAATTGTGCGAAAATTACGCTTTATTAATCGAAACTCTGTAAATGTGTGTGAAAAGGAATAAAATGTGTCGGAGTCGGACTGCCTCTAGTGTTCATTTCTTTTGGAAACTGCAGTTATATGTACTTATTTTTTTATTGGTACGTATTTCGCTCCTCGAGAAAATGGGCCCCTGGGTACGTTTTTGCCATGAGACCAGGTTGGATTAATCATGATTAATCGATCAAGCGTTGGTTTTTGACTTTTTTTGTAAATTTTTATATAATTTGTTCATTATAGCAACCATATCATAATAGCTCTGTTCCAAACCCTCCAAGCCAACTTACTGTCTTCATAGGAAACTTCTTCATGAGCAGCAACTCCATTAACTTGCTCCAAACAAGACACTACTAGAATAAAACTTGCAGTTGATTCTACAGTTGGCATGTGGCTAAACTAACAAGTCGATACTCCACAGAAAGTACACATATTGGTTGAAATATCACAATTGAAATTATATGTAATGATCTCCAACTAGCAGTTTTTAGTGCATAATGAAACTGATTTTTTTCTCAGCTCTGTCTGTAATCTTGCATTAATTTTTCATGGCGCTCATCAAAACATATCCTGGGATTTCTGTTAAAAATACATGCAATATTTGCTTAGATTTTTGGCAAAGCGAAGCATCTTAAAAGGAAGCATAACTTTACTGCCTACTGGTGGGCAGCTTACTAAGTTTTGGAATGGAGCAGCAGTTATCTCCTGCCGTGAACACAAGTATTAGCCAAGAAAAAAAAATGTATGCAATAAATTGTTCATTTATTCAGACCTCACTCCTGATCTGGGGTGGGAGAGACACACATGCATTTGGCCTGCTTCTTTGAGCCCACTCTAATGCTCATTGATTCGATTATGACTTAGAAAAACAAGCCCAAATCACAGAAACTCTTTTGTTGTGTCCTCTACAGATTAGAATGAAAACCAAGACGCAACTGTTAAAAAGGGTCATATCATAAATGTTTAAATAACTGTATTTTTTCCCCTGAAGTCCACTTATAATTTTATTCGAGGGTTCTAAAAACAAAAACAGTTGCAGTTTACTTTACGAGCTTACTTAATCAAGGCCCTTGCCAAAAAAAACTTCAACCTTTCCAGATGTTGGCATTCTTCAGTTGTAAATCCACTGGTGCAATATACAAACTTTCTCTCATTTTCTTGTCATTAACAACTACAATAACAAGGAATTAACGCAGGGGCAGTGCTAAGATTTGCCACCACACTCACTGCTGCTTCTTTCTCTTTTTTTTGACAAGAATTGTGTCTATTTAGATGCGGCACATCTTTACGACCACATCAAACAGGAGACTTTTCAGATGCGCACTCCACTTCGCCTCAGTGGCAGGCACGAATCAAAAAACGGTACAGGTGACGAGGCAGCTTCAGTAGAACATCAGTAAACTGTGGTCAGATGAGATGTTATCAGGCCATATGTCAGTAAAAACAAATCTTCCTCTCCTGTAAGCCATTATACTGTGATTGTAGCACTTGCTCTTCAAGCACGAATGAAACTACAAGCCTACATCATGTTCAGCAGTGGCAGCTCTTAAAGTAATAGCAGCCAAATAACCTAATACACCAGCTGATGTGATGTCTGTTAATCAAAGAACAAAAGAAAAAAGAGGAAATCAATAATTTTTGTAGCTTTAAGGATTCATCTATATTCTATATTCATCTATATTTAATTTAGAATTTAGTTTTTGATAACTTTATTCAATTTCTGTATATTTCCTACTTGCTGAAGGGCACAGGTAAATATGACATTTATATAATAGGTTTATGTGAAGATTGTTTTAAATTAAAGTTCAACGTTGAATAAGAAATGTTCCCCTTCAGGAACTCGAGCTGTGTCGAGATCGCTTTGGGAACGCCTCTGCCTGAAGCACATGTCAAATCAGCCCAATGGAGTAGCGAGACGTCACGGGCGGGGTGACGTAAGCACCAGAAAGTATAAAAGCGCATCCGGCAGAGCGCAAACCAGCTTCTGCTCTTCAGTAGCGCTCTGTGTATGTGTCTGTCTATTTACTGTTGTCTGTCCCCACAAGCATATATATAAAAGAAACAATCATGAAAAAGTCTATGGAGAGCGAATGGCATTACAAACACTGAGTTCCTCCCTGCCCACGATATCTGGTGGCGGTGGATACACACGATATGTGTGTCGTTTGTTTGGGAGCGGAGCATGCACGGTCAGCTCTCGAGGGGGCTGATTGTCATGACTGCGAGCTGCTCTCGCTGCGCACGCTCCGCTCTCGCCTGGCTGTGTTTGATGAGAGCAGCCAGGCTCGCGATCCCGCTGGCAGCGGTCCCGCTGTTGCCGAGGCACAGCGCAGACTGTTGTCATGGGGATCGCGGGTGGATTTAGCGGAGGGATCCGAGATGGGCTTGTCCTTTTCTCGGTCCTCACCAACTAGATCCGCGGCTCTCTCTCAGGAGTGTTCGGAAGCCCGCGCTGTGGTTTCTTCCCCCCGGGGAGAGAGCCAGGCACTTCATCTATTCTTCTCCTAGAGGTAGTGGGTGATGAGTTCGAGCGAGGAGACTGGGACTCGCCACCGCCGCAGTCCCCTCGCATATGATAGGCTCGTGGAGGTGTGACTCGTGCTGTAGCCAAATTAAATATCGGTTGGCCAGCCGAGAAACAGGACACTCGTCCTAAAGGCAAATTAGACGAGCGTTTCCTGAGGGCGAGGTCACAGCCTTCACGACAGTGCCTTCCGATTTTTCCCTATCTCCATGCTGAGGTGTGAAGATCGTGGGAAAAACCGTATTCTTCTCGTATCAATAGCCCCACAGTCTCTAATTATTCCAATATCGTGGGGCTGAATGAGAAGGGATATGGGGCGATGCCAATGGTGGAGCAGACGCTTTCGAGCTATCTCTCCCCATCCTCAGCATCGTCCCTGAAGGCCCCGAAGCTTCCCACCAGGCCTGTTAAGCTAACATCTAGTCTGGTTGGGAAAGCTTATACGGCGGCAGGTCAGGCTGGCGCGTGCTTGCACACCATGGCGGTGTTACAAGCATACCAGGCTGACCTGCTCAAGGACCTGGATGACAGGGAGGAGGGGGAATCCGACGTGGCAGCTGAATACTGTGCACAGTATACTGTGCCCGATCCTCCTCAGTGCCCTCACGGAGATTCATTGATCATTTCCAGCTGCCGCCCCGTTGACGGTACGGCACGAGAGCTCGCCCCCTCAAGTGAGGGTGGTACAGCAGTCAGGTCGGTCGTTCCCTGACGGTCATCCGCTTCAGGGCACCGAATTGGCTCCTCTAATAACACCAGAGGCCATCCTCGAGAGGCTGGTTCCCTTAGTAGATTTTCTGGTAGCGTGGAAACTTCTACCAAATATCTCAAAATGGGTCCTGCAGATTGTAGAGAAAGGTTACAGAATCCAGTTCGGTTCTCGTCCGCCTCGTTTCAACGGGGTCATCCCCACACTAGTGGGCCCCGAGCAGGCTCTAGTAATGGAACAAAAGGTTAACACTCTCTTGAGGAAGGAGGCCATAAAACATGTTCCTCCTCTCTCGAGAGAGAGCATCCGGGTTCTACAGCCGTTACTTCATCGATCCGAAGAAGGATGGGGGGTTGCGTCCTATCTTAGATCTCCGTCTTCTGAACCGGGCTATCAAACGGCTTCGGTTCAATATGCTCACTATCAGCAGATAGTGTCTCAGATCCAGTCTGAGGACTGGTTTGTTACAATAGATCTCAAATACGCTTATTTCCATGTTTCCATCCTCCCTCAACACTGGAAGTTCCTGAGGTTTGCTTTCGGGGGCGAAGCGTACCAATATCGTGTTTTTCCTTTCGGCCTTGCACTCTCACCCTGTACTTTCACGAAGTGTGTGGATGTTGCTCTGGCTCCATTGCGACTCCAGGTCATCCGCATACTCAATTATATCGACGTTTGGTTAATACTTGCTCAATCGGAGCAGATGGCGGCTCGTCATCGAGATGTCGTCCTCGCCGCCCATTTGAGAGAGCTGGGGTTAAGACTAAACACCAAGAAGAGTTTTCTTTCTCCACTACAGAGAACCACTTATTTAGGTGTGGTGTGGGACTCAATCTCGATGCAGGCACATTTGTTTCCTGCTCGTATCGAGTCAATCCTCATGGCAGGAAACAGAGTAAGAGAAGGCCAGTCACTCACTGTCAACAGTTTTCAAAAAGGCTGTTTGTTGCCTGATGCCAGCTGCGTCCAACATGTACCTTTTGGCCTGCTGTCCATGAGACCTTTGCAGTGGTGGCTCAGAACCAAAGGAATTTTCCCGAGGGGGAATCCGCTTTGCATGATCAAGGTCACGCGGTGATGCTTACGTGCCTTAGACATGTGGAAGAAACGTTGGTTCCTGGTTCAAGGCCCGATGTTAGGGGCTCCTTGTCGTCGCGTAACGCTAAAGACGGATGCCTCTCTCACAGACTGGGGAGTGGTCATGATGCCCCTTGTACAAGCTGGCGCACCAGATCCTTCTGTGGGCTCTGGGGAAGCTCTTCTCTCTAAGAGCAGTTTATATCCCTTGGTATCTAAATCAGGGGGCAGATATCCTGTCGAGACAGGGCTGAGTCCTGGGGGATGGAGGCTCCACCCCGAGGTAGTGGAGGTCATTTGGAGGGAATTTGGCCAGGCAGAAGTGGATCTATTTGCGTCGCAGGAAATGACACACTGTCCGCTGTGGTTCTCCCTCACGCATCCAGCTCCACTGGGACTGGATGCCATGGTGCAGATGTGGCCGAGGCTTCGTCTGTACGCTTTTTCCCCGATCGCTCTGCTCCCGGGAGTTCTGGAGAGAGTGCGCCGGGACGGGGTCTGTCTTTTGCTAGTAGCCCCGTTCTGGCCGGCTTGAGTATGGTTCTCGGACTTGGTGTCCCTTTTCGACGGCTCTCCGCTGGAGATTCCGAACCCAGAACCCCCGCCCGGAATTATGGAAGCTGTGCCCATGACCCCTGAGGGGGCACAGCTCCTAACATCTGGTCTCTGTGTTAGGACTTTGGGCACATGCCAGGCCGGGGCCTCAGACAACGTGCGTTACCCGTGTCCGATTCTGGCACGAATCGTTACCGAAAATGCCTGCGGTCCCCTACCCTCTTTAACCTGAGGCCAATGCGTAGGATCTCCCTTCGAACGACAGAAACTTAAGCTCTACCGACTGAAGAGGCTCGAATGGCTCCTCCTTCAAGGCCGTCAGGGACCGATGGTGATATCCCAGAGGGTAACCTGTGAGGGCGCAGAGGATTTAACCTCCTTGCTCCTCTGAGAAACCTGATGATCAGGTCATGCTTCCCCAGTGACTTCCCTTCTACGGGGTTGTGGTTAGCAGTGATTGCAGTGACATATACTTTGAGGGTGGAGGGAGACAGCTTTCGCTCCAAGCCATCCTGCAGGAAATAAAGCACGACTGCGATCGGGCATCTTCGTGGGTCTTCCTGGCGGGAAGAGCACCAATCGACGAACAGTTTCCACTTCAGCCTGTAAGCGTGTCTAGTAGACAGGGCCCTGGCTGAAGTGATGGTGTCTACTACCACTGTAGGTAGCCCACCTAGAAACTCCGTGTCCCGTCTAGGGACCACAAGTGGAGATTCCACAAGTCTGGACGCGGGTGCCAGAGGGTGCCCCGTCTCTGAGAAAGCAGATCCTTCCTCAGAGGAATTGGCCAAGGAGGGGCTGTCGTGAGGAGTATTAGTTCTGGGAACCAGGTCCGGGTATGCCAATAGGGTGCCACCAGCAGGACCTTTTCCTCGTCCTCCCTGACCTTGCACAGGGTCTGCGCGAGAAGGCTCACTGGGGACGATTAACAAGCAAACACAGACTTGACGTGCTTGCTTCTATCGGCCTGAAGGGGGCGATAGAGTTACATCAATGTATTTTTGCGTTTAAACGGGATTTTAATATTCAAAGTAAGTTACTCTTTAACTTATTTTCTTAGCAAGATACTTTTTAAACGGTTGCTCCGCCATGATGACAGTATTTTTCCTGAAAGAAATAACTGACATTTACGCCAATTTTCACTTTAGCGCTCCTTGCGGCAGCGCTGAGAATGCAACGCGTAGTTGCATTTCAAAACGCAAGAACGCACGAAAATGAGCTTCAGTAGAGTATTTGTGGGGCCATACTCTTACATAGTCCTGTGTATCCACTTGTTCAACTGGCATTTTGTTTACCGTCTTCATCGACCTCCTCGATGATTTCTTCCAGCTCCTCTCTGGTTGGATTCTGACCCAGCATCCTCATGACGGTACCCAACTCCTTAGTGCTGATATCACCGCCACCGTCGGTGTCGAACATGTCGAAGGCAGCCTTGAACTCTTTGAAATAGACGCATAAGGTTTAAAGGAACAGAAGGACTAGGGTATTGATAATAGATTCTTTTTTATCAGTTTGCTTGTAGACTCACCGGCAAGCATCTCCTCGCTCAGGTATGAGCGGGCCTCCTGTTGCGCGTCAGTCTGTGAAGCGGTTACATTAGGAAAGGTTAGTTTCAGATATAAACAGTACAAAGCATTAGTCTGATAAAAAATAAATCTTGATTCTTCTGGAGAGTCATTTGTTTTTGTTTTCCTAATATGTATGCA
>JADLZN010003940.1:0-53585 GCA_018155175.1 Sinocyclocheilus anophthalmus | reverse complement strand
ACAATGCAGAAAAGCTGAGTGGATGTGGCGGAAGACGAAACTTGAATTTCACTATAGCATATATAAAGACAGCCGTCGTACTTTCAATGTGGAACTAGGCAAAGCTAGACAGTCATTCTTCTCAAACCTTATAAACTGTAACTTAACACTTGCACTCTTTTTGCTACTGTTGAGAGAGTCTGACAAACCCCCCAAGTCAGATTGCAAGTGAAATGTTCTCCGACAGCAAATGCAATGAGTTTGCTTCCTTCTTTTCTGAGAAGATCAATAATATCAGGAAGGCGATTTTTTTTTTTATAGCACATCCCCAGCCCAGTTACGCAGAGTTAGACATATTCACCACGCCACAATATCAAAAAGCAGGATACATGTCCTGCTTTTGAAAATTGATAGCAAATTTTTTGGAAGAAATAGTACAGCACCTTAAATTGTCAACCTGCTATCTTGACACACTTCACACATATTTTTTTCAAAAGGGTGCTTAATTGTTTGGAAGCAGATCTCTTAGAGGTGGTGAACGCCTCACTTCTTTCTGGGACTTTTCCAGAACTCCCTGAAAACTTCAGTTGTTAAACCTCTTCTGAAAAAGAGAAATCTTGATAAAACCATATTGAGCAACTTTAGACCAATATCAAATCTTCCTTTTTTAGGCAAGATTATTGAAAATGTAGTTTTTAATCAGCTGAACAAATATTTAAACTCAAATGGATACCTTGACAATTTTCAATCTGGTTTTCGACCGAATCACAGCACAGAGACAGCACTCATTAAGATAATAACTGATATTCGCTTAAATTCTGAATCTGGCTAAATATCAGTGCTGGTACTACTAGATCTCAGTGCTGCTTTTGATACTGTCGATCATAACATACTAATAGAGAGACTGGAAAACTGGGTCGGGATTTCTGGCATGGTAATTAAATGGTTCAAGTCATACTTAGAAGGGAGAGGTTATTAAGTGAGTATAGGAGAGCATAAGTCTAAATGGACGTCCATGACATGCGGAGTCCCACAAGGCTCAATTCTTGCACCGCTCTTGTTTAGTCTGTATATGCTCCCACTAAGTCAAATGATGAGAAATAACCAAATTGCCTATCACAGCTTTGCTGATGATATCCAGATTTACCTAGCCTTATCATTAAATGACTACAGCCCCATTGAATCCCTCTGCCAATGCATTGATGAAATAAACAGTTGGATGTGCGAGAACTTTCTTCAGTTACACAAAGAAAAAACCGAAGTCATTGCATTTTGGAAACAAAGATGAAGTTCTCAAGGTGAATGCATACCTTGCTCTATGGGTCTAACAACTAAAAATCAAGTCAAGAAACTTGGTGTGATTCTGGAGACAGACCTAAGTTTCAGTAGTCATGTCAAAGCTGTAGCTAAATCAGCATACTATCATCTCAAAAACATTGCAAGTTTTAGATGTTTTGTTTCCAGTCAAGACTCTGATAAACTTGTTCATGGCTTTATCACCAGCAGGGTGGACTATTGTATGGTCTCCTCACCGGCCTTCCCAAGAAGACATTAGACAGCTGCAGCTCATCCAGATCGCTGCTGCCAGAATTCTGACTAGAAGCTGAAAATCTGAGCATATCACACCAGTCTTTAGGTCCTTACACTGGCTTCCAGTTATTTTTAGGATTGATTTTAAAGTACTTTTCCTCGTTTATAAATCACTCAATGGCCTAGGACCTAAATACATAGCAGATATTTTCACTGAATATAAACCTAACAGACCACTCAGATCATTAGGATCGAGTCAGTTACCAAGGGTTCACACAAAACAAGGGCAATGTGCTTTTAGTTATTATGCCACCCGCAGTTGGAATCAGCTTCCAGAAGAGATCAGATGTGCTAAAACATTAGTCACATTTAAATGCAGACTCAAAACTCATCTGTTTAGTTGTGCATTTATTGAATGAGCACTGTGCAACGTCTGAACTGATTGCGCTGTATTTTATGTATAATCATTTTCTTTTCTTAACTGTTTTAAATTCATTTTAATCTTTTTAAATCAATTTTTACATCATTTTCAAAATTTTTTAAATTCCCTGTTTTATTGTTGTGATTATTGTTTTTTATTTTATTTTATGTAAAGCACTTTGAATTACCATTGTGTATGAAATGTGCTATACAAATAAACTTGCCTTGCCTTGCCTTGCCTTGTCTCCTTGAAATAATTGCAAAAAAATTATGAGACAAAAGCATCTTCCGATCATTGACGCATTTTGATTTGTGTAAAAAACACATAAATAGGTCCCACTTTATATTAAGTGGCCTTAAGTACTATGTACTTACATCAAAAAATAAGTACAATGTACTTTCGTTGCAAAAACACTTGAACGAGTTGTGTTCAAGTCTCAGCCTTTCTCACACAGAACAACCTCCTGGACAGCAACCAATCTGTCTTCAGAAGTGGACATTCGACCGAGACTGCCTTGCTTTCAGTTGTTGAAGCCCTAAGACTGGCAAGAGCGGCTTCCAAATCTTCTATACTTATTTTGCTAGATCTGTCTGCTGCTTTTGATATGGTGAACCACCAGATTCTCCTGTCAACCCTATTGGAAAATGGCATCTCAGGAACCGCACGCCAGTGGTTTGAGTCTTACCTCTCAGATAGGTCCTTCAAGGTATCTTGGAGAGGTGAGGTGTCCAAGTCGCAACATCTATATACTGGGGTGCCTCAGGGCTCAGTTCTTGGACCACTTTTTTTCTCTGTCTACATGGCATCACTAGGTTTCTGTCATTCAGAAACTTTTCATATCACTGCTATGCTGATGACACTCAACTCTACCTCTCATTCCATCCTGATGATTCGACGATAGCTGCTCGCATCTCAGCATGTCTAACAGACATTTCTTGTTGGATGACGGACCATCACCTTCAACTCAACCTGGCTAAGACAGAACTGCTCGTGGTTTCGACAAACCCATCACTTTATCAAAATTTAACCATCCAGTTAGGCTCATCAACCATAAAAACAGCTAGAAACCTTGGAGTTGAGATTGACTGATAAGCTGAATTTCTCAGACCACATTGCAAAACTGCCCGTCCTGCCGATTTGTCTTTATACAACATTAGTAAACATCCCTTTCTTTCAGAACTTGCAAACACCACTCCTTGTGTTTCCAGCATCTTGTTCTGTCCAGGCGGGACTTTGCTAATGCTCTCGTTGGAAGGTCTTCCAGCCACTTCTATCAAACCTCTACAATTCATCCAAAATGCCGCTGCAAGATTAATATTTAATGAGCCGAAAAGAACACGTCACACCTCTGTTCATCAATTTGCACTGGCTACCAGTAGCTGCTCGCATTAAATTCAAGGCATTAATGTTTGCCTACAAAATCACCACTGGCTCTGTACCCATTTACCTAAATTCATTACTTCAGACTTATAAGCTTGCGTTCTGCAAGTGAACGTCGTTTTATTGTTCATCCCAAAGAGGCACAGTATCACTTTCACAGACTTTTACATTAATTTTTCCCTCCTGGTGGAATGACCTGCCCAATACAATATTCCTATCACTTCTGGACAACTGTCAGATCAGCAGTCTTCCCCATGATTGGGTAGCCTAGTGAACCAAACTGAGAGACATTTTGAAGGCTCAGGAAACCTTTTTGCAGGTGTTTTGAGTTGATTAGCTTTATTGGCATGTCACCATATTCTAATTGTTGAGATAGTGAATTGGTGGGTTAAATGTGAGCCAAAATCACCACAATTAAAAGAACAAAAGACTTAAACTAATTCAGTCTGTGTGCACTGAATTTATTAATACACGAGTTTCACAATTTGAGTGGTGAATTAGCTGTAGGGAATAGGGGGAATGGTTAACTTTTCGCCAACGACATTCGAATTTTAGTGTATGCCACCGTATATATATATATATATATAATTATTTAATATATATAGTATATATATATATTGTGTGTGTGGTCCTATACTGTATATATACCTTGCTACGTGTACTGCGTTAGGCTCACCGAGACTTGTCATTTGCACTTATATATTTTTGCTCTTTTGTTAGTTTTGACTGCTTTTATTGTCCTCTTTTGCAAGTCGCTTTGGATAAAAGCATCAGCAAAATGACTAAATGTAAATGTAAAATGCCCTTTATTTTATCATATTGTATTGCAAACCATTGAGGTGGAAACACGCGACGGGGAAGGGTAGGGACAGTTTGTGTGATATGGTAGGTTTAAACGTGGGTTAATTTGTAGTGATGGTCTCAACATGTAATTAACAATGTACATTACCAGATAAAATAACATTCTCAAAGATGTTTTCAAATATAGTACACTGTCAAAAACTTTAATGTAACAAAATAAAGTGCATTGTACTGAATACCATCAAATGATTCAATTAAATGTAAGTACATAGTAGTTAAGGCCACTTAATATAAAGTGGGACCCAAATATTTATAAAGTGATGAATATTGTGTGAATATGTAAAACGTTTTAAACCTTTTTTTAAATGTTTTAAGGTAGTTGTGCTCATGGAGAGCAGGCACACATATGTTTGGAGCAGACACAGCGGGAATGGGATTATGAAGCACAGCACAGCACGCAACAACCTCAGTCACAAAGGAAGGGCTCACCTCTAAGGCCTTGATGAAAATAGAGCGCCAGAATGTTTTTCACATGCCAAGAGGGGCTGCGTCTACTGTGTTGCTTCATTGCACAGTGGAGTCCTTCTTGTTGAAACGTCTCCTGATCAGATTCCAATCTGACTGCAGCAATGAGGGACGCGTTGGACGGCAAAGATCGCCACTCATGATTATATCAATTTACATGTTATGATTTCAAAATTTGCATGTAATGCCTTTTTTCTGTGATGAGTACAATGGTGCACTATGAGCCATCTTTGAGCACAGCATCTGTTGGTAATGGATGGTAACCTTAATGACTTTCAGGAACACTTTTCCACTGCAACGAGGTTGGCCAAAATAGATAGTCTCTGTGTTGGAGTTGAAAAGGCTACTGCTTCCATTGGTGACCTCACCGTTCCTTTGGTTCATGTCGTGGAGTACTGAGAGGTGTTTAGCTTGGCAAAGGTGGCAAGGCATCTTTAGATCACAGTCTTTGGCCATGTGGGATCATGCACATTTCCATCTCCGTTTATTGTCTTTGAACCAACCAACAATTTGCTCCTTGGTTAATGCTGTAAATGTGGTACACTGGCTGAGGTAATGTTCTGCACTGCCGTATGGGCAGATAACTTTGGGCTATCTGCCCATACGGTTGATTACAATTGATTACAATTCAGCCCTTGAACAATAAAGCTGCCAGTCAACCATTACAATTAAAGAAGAAATAAATAAATAACCGAAACAGTCAATAGCAAAATGTATATGAATACCGAAACCTCTACTGTGAAATCCCGAATGAAATAGGAATTTGCTTGGCTCTGTTCAGTCAATATGAGTATATGAATGCCAACAGAGTCCTTGTCGGAATGAACGATGAATAAACGTTTCCTTCCTTATGTGACAGTTTTAGTATTTCGAATGTTTGCTTGTAATGTTTGTGTACATCTCCAATGGTAAGACACACCCACTGGCGTTGGGCTGAGTCATATCATTGAGCACAACTGTGTGGCTCATTGATTGAGGCACGTCGTGTCTTCGTGGCTTTAAAAAATGCATGCCAAGGCATTTCGTGGTGACTCCTTCCACGGGTGTTCATGCTCTGTGGGCAATAAAATTTTTATCGCCTTCTATCTCCTTTCACTTTTTCCTGGTGATTTGTCTGCCTTATTGGTCCTTCTCACAGTCGCAAGTCACAGTCTAAATATGTGTATGCCATTAGGGGTGCGTGTGTGTGTGATCTTGTGACACTTTTTCTTTAAGTCTGCTGTAGTGTAAGAATTTCACCTAGGAGGTAAGAAATTCATTGTGGGTTTTAGGGGGGGGGGGGGAATACATTATTGAAATTATGAACTTTATTCGTGCCCTTATTACATTTGTATTTCAGGTGCGGCCTGAGAATGCTATTGGTGAAGAAGAATTTTACATTTTTGTTTTTAGTGCAACTGTGTTAAACTAAAACTTCTGTACTCTGGTTTATTGAAGCAGTTTGGCCGGTTTTAAAATATTATTAATGGCGATGTAATTTTGTTTTGAATGATGTGCTTGTATGTGTATATATTTTTCCTTGTTTTTTACCCATTAGGCAAAGGCCCCCTGATGGACATCATGCACCGATCACGTGAGCTGGGAGCTCTCCCAGGCACTGAGAAAAACTCAAATTAGAGACGCTCTTTTCCAGTCACCACCCCCTGTGAGCAGACCACCCTGTCATCGCACCAGTATGTCTCACCATGCTGCAGCTCCTTGTCAGACCCAGCCAAAACCCAACTGTACAACAGAGCAGAGCCCTGGATGAAACCATTGCCTCCTCTTCCCGAACAGAGACCAAGCCCACCCATTCAGCTGCTTTTCTATCAAGTACGAGGTTTATCTGACACACAGTCAGTTTGCTTCAGAGACTGAGCCAGTGCCACAAACTTCACACCCAGCTACAACATCCCAGCCTAGGGTTGATGCTGTGTCCTACACCCACCAATGTCATCATACTGGTTTCCAACAGTAGAAGGTCCCACTTACCCAGACTTCATTAAGGAGGACAGAGCCCAGTATGTGGAACTCAGGATCGCTCTGGAAAATCTGCTCCATCCCCAATTACCAGAGCACTACAAGTATTCCATCCTCCTGAAGCATGTTGTGAAGGTGCCTAATGCTCACAGAGTTGTGTTAGCACATGCAGAGTCAGTCACGCCTTACACTAATGCCCCGGAAGCCCTCGACAGAAAATATGGCTGGCCCTACCAGTTTGTGCTAGGGAAAATAGAGGCTTTGTAGCACCTACCACCTATTCGTGCTGGTGATGAGCGGGCATTCAACGACTTCTCTCTCAGAGTCCAAGCCATAATCGGCATGCTCAAAGCCCTGAAGAGGGATTGTATTGAAGAACTGCACAGCAGGTCAAATGTGAAATGTCTTTTAAACCGTCTTCCTCATTCACAACAAACCCAATTTAGGAGGCATCACCTCAAAAGAAACCCAGATAAGACTAAGTTCTCCCTCGAGTTTGCTGCAGCTGGAAGCCAACTGTATGGAGTTTGATCCGACTGATGAGACAAGAGCCACAAAACGAGATCAAAGAGCAGCAATTCGGGGACAATGCAAACAAACCACTATACTGCATGACGTAGAACAAAGGAAGGCCCTACGTATTTGGTGAGCTCAGTCCCAGTAGATATTTTTCCTCCTTTTCATTGATATAACCCTGACAAGCAGGTTACAAACCCTCATATCTTTCTCTTTACTACTATAGTATGAAATAAACATGAATGGACATCAAAAGGTATATTATAAGGTAGCCTACAATACAACTTGTCTACAATACAATGTCTCATGTAATTGCTCATTCAGTGTTTCAAACTGCGGAAAACATGTAAAACAATGCCACGTAACAATGCATTTACCTCAGAATAACCATTCAGCGTCCATAAACTCTTTAGTCAGAAAAATACAAAATAGAAAAATAACTATAAAGAGGAGCATTTTTGCTAAGTATATGCGCTATATTGTATATTCATATTTTTACTTAACCTGTTGTCTACATGATAAGAAAGACGGAGCTAAAGGTAAAATTCAACACCTCCAATATAACTACATGTTACTAATGAAGAAAAACAGAGTGGATGTGTGCAAAACATATGACAGCATTTATAGGATGCATTGAGGAGGAGTCCAAACGGCACTCAAGGGCCAAGTGATGCTGACATAGTAACGAGCACAGATTCAGTGTAATAAACAATTCTTTATGACTGTATATACTGTAGTTCTCAAGTTGGAAAAAACATTTAGTTCCCACTTTAAGTGAACATCTACAAGATGGATTAAAATGCTGATATAAAGACAAGAAAAGATGAGACATAAACGCATGCCAGTATAACTAAAATGTTAAAGTGTTAAATAAATAAATACAACAAGTTTATTTTGTGACACTTAATTTATTTGGTTCCTAATTTAGTTTCTAATGGCTCCTTAATTTATTTTTTTTGTCTGGAGCCTTGCATCGAATCTACCATGTTCATGCTGTAAACCTGTAATTTTGCAGACACAAATACAAAGATGTATACAATATCCTAATAAATGTGATCAATTTCATCTGTAGTCTGCTTCTGAAAATATTCAAAACGGATATAGAATGTTCTTAGAATATTTCCTCACTATATACTGTATATGTATATAATTATGAATTGAGGCAGCTAGGTGTGAGAAAGAAAGGGAGATCCCAGCTGTTTAGTGACAAGATAATGGCTGCTCTTGCCCTCTGCCTTTCTCCTAAGACCCCTACTGAGACACATTACACCTGCATACAGTTCACCACCTCACCACAGGCAGCGGTGAGACTGTCATGTCACCTTATTCAGACCACCAGACCACAGTGAACAGCTATTAAAGGTGACAGGTGACCCAGGACAGTGATAAGGCCATATAGCACAACCAGAGGTTGAAATACATCCATGAACTGGCATAAATTCCTGAATAACCTCTAAATGAATAATTATACACAATTTATAACCTGCATAAATTAACTTAAAATTACACAGAATGTTTCTCTTGTTTTGCAAGAATACAAGAGTTTTAGTGTTAGAATACAAGAGTGAAAACTACCACAATCACCACGTGTATTAACATCTACAGAGAAGATTTTTACTGTTTTCTCATTTAAAAAAAAATCAATTTCAAAGCTGTAATTTTTAAAAGTGTTCTGAAAAAAAAAACATTTACAAACACACAAATATTATATATATATATATTATATAACTTTCCTTACCTTTTTGTTTGATGTCTGCTGGTCCTCTCTTCTTCTCTTACTGAGGCCCTTTTGAGAGCAGCCCAACTCAAGTGTCAAGGAAAACTTAACAACTGAAAACGGTGTTCTGTTACATTCTGTTAGACGAGTTAACCAGTACAGGAAGTTCGAGTGCGAGTGAGCCCTTGACATTTTCTCCAAGGTGTGAATGTGAGAAAGTGTGCAAAATTAAAGAGAAAGAGGAAGAGAGAAACTGTCTGTTCTCATTGGTATGTATCTTTGCTGAAAGATGCAGAATAAACCAGCTTTTTGTAACACAAACAGCAAAGACACAAAGTATGTGCGTCTGAATCTTCTTCCCCTCCTACAGCTCCCACAGCAGTCACTACTTGCTGAGTGACCATATGGCAGAGTAAAGATGGACAGAGATGAGTCAAAATGAGCAATGAAGAAATGAACCAGAAGACCTTAGACAAAGCATATGCTGCAGGTATTTCTATGGACAGAAGTATTGTGGTTTGTTTGGGTGATATGCTTAAATATGGAGTACTATAATAAACACCTATAGTATAATGAGGCTAGTGTGAGTCACGTGTTTATCTATATTTAGAAACAACAGACCTGTCCCTGCTGAGCTATTCTTCCTTTGTCAGGAATGAAGAACTATTTATATCTTCATGTTTGCAGATACTAAATTTGTGTATGCTTGAATGCATGAATTACATGCTAAACCAACAGACTTTTAGCTCCCTTTAAATGGATTGTAGTATTTTATATGATAGCCATTTAATTAAAAGATTAGCAAGTAATTGAAACATCTCATACAGGGCTGCAAATATGTTCTAAGATAGGTGACTGGGTTTCCTTTGCTCTTGAAGGAACTGCACAAGGGAGGCAATCTTATCCTTATCAGGACTTCTTGTAAATAACAGCTTTTCTCTTGATCTACATAGTTTCCAGCTTTCAGATTTCTACATAGTTTCAGTCTTTGCTATGTTGTTTGCCAACAGTATATAAGTATCTATGTATCTATCTATATATATCTATATATATAAACGGTGATAAGAAGAAATATTACTTGAGCACCAAATCAGCCTATTAGAATGATTTCTACAGAATTGTGACACCGAAGAATGGGGAATTGGTGCTGAAATTCAGCTCTGGATATTACAGGAATGAATAAATTTAATTAAAAATAAAACATCAATTTTAAAGATATTACAAAAAAAAAAAAATTGTAAACAAAAACATTTCACAATATTGCTTTTTTATTTTTATTTTTTAAATGCAGCCTTTGTAAGCATAAGAGACTTTCAGTCACATTAAAAAACGTACCAAACCCAAACTTCTGAACCGGTAGTGTATATATTCTAGGATTGATTCTAAATTCTGATGCTATTGAATTACCATTGAGTAATTACCAATCCATTAAGTATACTGTACACATTGTTTAGTTTTTAGTTTTTTTTTTAAACTAGGGAAATAGGATCATTATTTTTTTAAATCGCTAAAAATACAGGACTATTTCTGAGTTTAACTAGATCCAAATTTAGAATGGCAGCGAGGCTACATACAACTAGGCTACAGAAGTATTATACAAATAACAATAGACATTAATGAACAAACATTTTGTTATGGTGTGTTAATAAGTGTTAGTTCACTCACCATCTTTGAATCCGTTCTCTACTCCTTGTCCGGGAAGATAACAACTTATGGTTGTTAGAATATTCATGGTCTCATTAACTCATGGTCTAAAGAATATTCCAAAAAATAATATTGTAATTATAATATAATCTCATTAGATTTTTTTTGCATATAAATCTATATGAACAGTGTGACAAAAATGTTTCAATCGTCAGTCTATTGTTAAAGAAACTTACCAAAGTTGAAGTTGAAACCAAAAACCACTGCTTTCTTTATAAAGAGATATAAAGCCAGGTTTAGCACAATGTTTGTTAGAAAAGATAAAATGGGAAATTAGTCGACATATTTCCCACTGAAAACAAAAAGAGTGAATGAATTTTCCTAAACCGTTCAATATACTTTAAAAAATCACTGGAAAAAAGTTATGCTGTATATGCATACATTAACCAGCTGTGGTTGGCAGAATAATTTTGTACAAAATACAGAAAAACTTTAAACACATTTACAGAACAAACTGTAAATTTTACAGTTTAAAACTGTAATTTACAAACAAGAAATTTTTTATGTAAACCAGTAAATTCAACAATGCGCACTGTTATTAAAATCTGTTTTGTACCTTTAATATACTGACAACCACCATAATAATGTAGGTGGTAAAAGAGAAAGCCACATGAAGAATCAAAGTTCATCACAAGTACAGTAGTTTTTCCATATGCTGAAGAATTTACTGATATTCAGAAGGTGCACAGTGTCATTCACACAAACACAAAACACTATCGTGGTAACAGACGACACTTAAATAATGCAATTAACATTCATTAAACAACAGATGTAACATAAAACCCTAATGTACATAAATGATAACAAAAACTATTAAAAAACTTGATTATTTAAACAAAATACTTTCAATTGTGGAGTGTCATGCAGGGAATTCTGGGAATATCGGTTTACAGTTTATGACTGTAAATTATACATTGATTTGTAATTTTTTTACTTCTAAAAACTGCTCTGGTCTTTTACAGTTACAGTTTTCCTGTATGGGAATAACTTAGTTAACTTATTAATGGGTTTTTTTTCTGGGCATTTTTTTTTTTTTTTACAATATTTTACAGTTAAATTAAACTCATTTTTACAGTGTACAAACTGGCACAAGTGAGATACACAATTTTTACACACCCCTCCCTCCCCACCCAAAAATAACAATAAAAAAAATTATTAAATTATCCTACCTATCAGTTTAACATGTACTGTCTGCTTGATGTCATTACTAAACTGCCAAAGTTCCTCTCTCATATCTGTTAATGGGAGAGAGGAACAAAGAGCAAAGGTAACTTGTTGTACAAAACACTTTTTTCACTGCTTTATAAATATTCAGGGTTCCTATATCTGCTGGATCTGTATTTTTCTTTCTTTTGGGGTTCTTTCTGATGGGTTTAAACACTGCCAGATGTCTACCATGTTGAAATTTCTCAAATAATTATGTAAAGTATGTACTTTTTGTGGTGTGACTAGGCCGTGCATCTTTAACTGGGTCAATAACACAATTAAAATCTCCCCCAATAATCACATTACATAAAGCAAAGTCAGTTCCCTCTCAGTCGGTCACTCTCAACGTCACGTCAGATGACAGACGAAATTGGGATCTCGCTTAGAGGGGACCAAAGCTACTTTCGGAGTGTAAACTAAACGGCCAATGCACATTGGCAATGCGATTATGCACCAGCTGCTGCTGACACAGCGTGATTATAAGTAGGCAGCAAGGTGCCAGCGCATATTCAGCTTTCGCTGCGGAGCCGAGAGCGGGGTTGATCGTTCTGCTCATGAACTCTGCAGTAGTGATAAAAACTACAGTTACAAAGCACGATTCTGCGTGGGCTCTTCGTGTTGGCGGTTCGGCGCTTCAGCGGTGGTGGTTTCACGTGTCAAGTGGGTTGCACACATCAGGCTGCACTACCCCCTGTTGGGGTTGAAGGACGGGCCATATCAACGTGAGCTTCGGCACACTAAAGAGAAAATTCCATACTAAACGAGCTTCACGGGTGGAACGTCTTTTTAAAGGCGCGTCTTTTTAAAGATGTCATACCATCAGGTGCGTTTTTGGATGCGGTCGTTATCTGGCGCTGGGTGATGGTCACGATCGCTGACTCTCGTGCCTGGGCATGAAGCACGCAGAGGTGGCTTTCGTGGATGACTCATGCTCCCATTGCGGGGGCATGACCATCTCGGTGTTGCGGACCGGACTCCGTTACCTGCAAAGGGTCGGAGTGCCAGTGCCACTGCCTAGATCTGGGGTTCCCTCTGGCAGCAGCCGGGGGCGTCCTTTTTCTAGCAGTGGGCAGACTGGTCTTACGGTCACGGTGAGGAGGAATTCCCCTCCGGGGATGCCCGGACCCGCCGGCACTGCGAAACCAGCGGAGCTTTCAGTAGAGCAGGCTGGACCCTTCGAAAAAAAAAAAGAAAAAAAAAAAACAGAAAAAAAAAAAAAAAGGGGCGGTCAGCGGTGCCGGAAGAGGACCCGGAAAATGATGGCTATGCTTTCCGGGCCGGCCGAGATGTGTCGGGCTCGAGTGGAACATTCCACCGCATCCCGAACCCTCAAGGGTGGACGATTGGTTTCTCGGGGTGGCGCGTGCTGGTTCTCAGGGCCCCACTCCAGTGCCTTTCTTCCGTGAAGTGCATGATGAGATCGCTGGGTCTTGGACGGCACCTTTTACTGCCAGAAACCGGCCATCAAGCTCCTCCTCCCTCACCACCCTCGAAGGTGGTGCAGCTAGGGAGTATACGGGGGTCCCCCCGGTGGAGCGGTCGGTTGCGATGCAATTGTGTCCAAATGCCGCTACCACTTGGCGGGGCAAACCGTTGCTCCCCTCACGGGCCTGTAGGCACTCGTCGGCCTTAATCAACAATGCTTATATGGCCTGTGGAGAAGCTGCATCCGCCTTACACGCTTCGGCGTTATTGCAAGGGCACCAGGCCAAGGCACTGAGGGACTTGCACGAGGGTGGTCACGACCCGGAATTTCGCAGAGAACTTTGCACCGCGGTGGACCTTGCGCCACGAGTGATGAAGGTTACGGCGCGGTCTCTGGGTCTTGCCATGTCCACTATGGTGGTCCAGGATGTCTGCCACCGGGCTGGTCTGGTACGAATGCGCGAGGGGACACGACAAGGTTCCTGAACGCCCCCGGTCCCAGACCGGCTCTTCGGCGACACGGGGGGAGGAACATTTGACCAGCAGTTCTCCGCGCCCACCCAAAAGCAGTACTGAGGCCATAAAGGTTACATCATGTGCCCCGGCGGCGCGGCTGCCCGGCCGCCGGCGGCAGTCGCCTCAAGCCGGCCTCGTCGCCGAGGGCGCCCCTGCCGCCGCCCACGCCCCGCGCAGCGTCCGCAGCAGCAGGCAGACCGCGTCGAGGAGCCGGCCGGCAGGCCCAGGCCGCCCCGCCCGTCCAGGCCCCCGCCAAAACTGGTGGCAAGCGAGAGAGCAAGAGGACCGGAGACGGGCGACCCAGAGGTGGAGGGACCTGCTCTTCGGGAGATGGTGACCGCTCCTTCCCCCGGAGGAGGGCCGGGTGGAGAATTCTTTGTTTCCTTTTTTTCTGCCTCTGGCCTCGCGGTCAGTGGTACCCAAATTCTCGACGAAAGAGCAATTTCTCCCTTCTCTGGGTCCCCTGAGGGGACGGGGGGCTGTGGACGGTCCAGAGCCGTATCACACTCACCCTCCTCTCTCGGCCAGCGCAGCAGCAGTGGGCGGATCTGGAGGACGAACCAACGGACTACCCACGCACCCTCGGCTCAAACGCAGGTCAGTGTTGCACACACCCAGACCCCGCCTCGGAACGGCAAAGAGACGCCCGGGCCGGGTCACTGCGTTCTTCCTCGCTGCCCCACTGCGGGTACGCATGTAGTTCCGTTGATGCCACTTGCGCGGCGTCTGGGAGCTACCCAGCACGTCTCCATGGCTCCGCCGAACCGTCAGGCTCGGCTATACGATTCAGTTCGCCCGGCGCCCTCCCAAGTTCAGGGGCGTCCACTTTACGTCAGTGAAAGCAGCAGATGCCCCCATCTTGCGTGTAGAGATCGCAGTCCTACTGGCGAAGAACGAGATAGAGCCGGTCCCTCCAGCCTATATGAACACAGGGTTTTACAGCCCTTATTTAATTGTACCCAAGAAAGGCGGTGGGTTGAGACCTATCTTGGAACTGCGCGTCGTGAACCGGGCCCTTCACCGGCCCCCGTTCAAGATGCTCACGCAGAAATACATCTTCAGGTATATTCATCTCCAAGATAGGTTCGCAGCGATCGACCTGAGGGACACATACTTCCATGTTTCGATCCTTCCACGCCACAGGCCATTCCTGCAGTTTGCCTTCGAGGGGCGGGCATACCAGTACAAGGTCCTGCCCTTCGGGATGTCCCTGTCGCCCCGTGTCTTCACGAAAATTACGGAGGCAGCCCTTGTTCCCATGAAAGAACAGGGCATTCGCATTCTCAACTAACTCGACGATTGGCTCATACTTGCTCAGTCTCAGGATCAGCTGTGCGAACACAGGGACTTGGTGCTCAGCCACCTCAGCCAGTTGGGGCTTCAGGTCAACTGGGAAAAGAGCAAACATAGCCACGACGCGAGGATTTTTTCTCGTATGGAGTTGGAGCGGTTCGAACAAACAGCACGCTCACGCAGGAAAGTGCCAGTACGGTGTGAACTGCTTGAATACGTTGAAGGGCAGGACAGCGGTCCCACTGATTCTTTTTCAGAGGCTCTGGGGCATATGGCGGCCGCAGCGGCACTCACACCGCTCGGCCTGTTACATATGACACCGCTCCAGCACTGGCTTTATGGCCAAGTCCCTAGGTGGGCATGGAAGCACGGCACTCACCGGGTCCAAGTCACACCAGCATGCCGCCAAACCTTCACCCCGTGGTCAAACCTTACGTTCCTCCGGGCAGGAGTGCCCCTAGAGCAGGTCTCCAGGCATGCTGTTGTTTGCAAAGATGCCTCAACCACCGGCTGGGGGGCCACGTACAACAGGGTTGCAGTGTCAGGGTTGGACCGGGGGCCGTCCGACCTTGCACGGAACATCAAAGCTCGAGTGCTGACAGTGCCTTGCCTTGAACCGTCTCAAAGAGTGCTTATGAGGCAAGCACATGCTGGTCCGCACGGCCAACATTGCGGCCGTTGCGTACATCAACCGACACGGTGGTCTGCGCTCCCGTCGCTTATCACAAACTCGCCCGCCACCTCCTCCTCTGGAATCAGAAGCAACTGAGGTCGCTTCGTGCTGTTCACATACCTGGGCTGCTCAACCGGGCAGCCGAAGAGCTGTCCCGAGCTGCGCTCCCGGGAGAATGGCGACTCATCCCCAGACGGTCCAGCTGGTTGGGGACGTTTCAGAGCCGCTCAGGAGACCTGTTTGCCTCTCCAGAAACCGCCCACTGCTTTGAGGTGGAAACATGTCGTTGAGTGGTGTTTTTCTCGCGAGAGACCGGAGAGCACCGAAGATGGAGTTGTGCTGTCCTTTTTGCAGCAAGGAAAGCTGGAGCGAAGGCTGTCTCCCTCCACCCTTAAATTTTATGTCGCTGCAATCGCTGCTAACCACGACCCCCTAGAAGGGAGGTCGTTGGGGAAGCATGACTTGATCGTCAGGTTCCTTAAGGGGGCGAGAAAGTTAAATCCTCCACGGCACCCCTCTATACCCTCTTGGGACCTGAGTCGGGTGCGTACGGCACTTCAGCAGGCCCCATTTGAGCCTTTGCAGACGGTTGAGCTGAAGTTTCTGTCAATGAAATCTCTGCTCCTGCTTGCATTGGCCTCCTTCAAGAGGGTAGGGGACCTGCACGCATTTTTGGTGAATGATTCGTGCCTGGAGTTCGGGCCGGCTGTTTCCCAGGTAACCCTGAGGCCCCGGCCGGCTACGTGCCCAAGGCCCGCCCGCTACTCCCTTCAGGGGTCAGGTGGTGAACCTCCAAGCGCTGCAATCGGAGGAGGCAGACCCAGCCCTAGCATTGCTCTGTCCCGTCCGAGCCTTAAGGTGCTACGTAGACAGGACGCAAAGCTTCAGGACCTCAGACAAGCTCTTTGTCTGTCACGGAGGCCGGCAGAAGGGGAAATGCCGTCTCAAAGCAGAGGATGGCCCACTGGATAGTGGACGCCATCACCCTGGCTTATCAGGCACAGGGTGTGCCCTGCCCGCTCAGGCTGCGAGCTCACTCAACTAGAGGTGTTGCATCCTCCTGGGCGCTGGCTCGTGGCGCCTCGCTGACAGATATCTGTAGAGCTGCGGGCTGGGAGACCCCTAACACATTCGCTAGATTCTATAGCCTTCGTTTTGAGCTGGTATCCTCCTGTGTTCTCACCGCAAACGGGTAGAAGCACTGAGAGGCCCCGGCTTCTGGTCGGCTTGCAAAACCACTCCAGAGAGTACATATAGTAGACCCTGTTGAGTTCCTCCGTCCCTCGGCAGCCAGACATGGTGGAGCATCCGGCACCTGGCCTTCACTCGTTGAATCCTCGAGAAACGGTAGAAGGCTGGGTTCCATATGTAAGACCTAAATGGATCTAATATGTGTAAATCCACGGTATAGCCTCGAGCCGTGTTTCCCCGGCAGACTTCTGCCATGCCAAGAGGGTTCAATCACCTCCATTATTCCATATGCACCTAAGAAATGTCCATATGTGTATTTGCTTCCGAAACCTACTTCGGGAAGGTTCGAGCTTCCGTAACGCCCCTGTTCCAAGTAGAAAGGGTATGTTTTCCCAGTGTTATCCAGTTTTACTCGTTGGGTAGTGCCATAGCAGCAGTAGATGGTCCTCTTGTGAAGAAGCCCTGGCCTACGCCAAAAAATAGGGGCGCAGGTGGCTTCCACAGGACACTGGAAGGGGCAGTAGCTGTGGCCTTTTGTAGGATCCCAATTCGTCGGTCCTCCGACGTGACGTCGAGAGTGACCGACTGAGAGGGAACGTCTCGGTTACGTATGTAACCCTCGTTCCATGAAGGAGGGAACAGAGACGTCACGTCCCGTCGCCACGATCCTGTACCACCGCTGAGTGGCCGGGTCACTGGCTCGGCTCCGAAGCGAAAAGCTGAATATGGGCTGCATCTGCTTCCTACTTATACTCACGCTGTGATCAGAAGCAGCTGGATGCAATAATCGCATGCAATGGCATTGGCTCGTTTTAGTTTACACTCGAAGTAGATTGGACACTCTAAGCGAGATCCCAATTCGTCGGTCATACGACGTGACGTCTCCGTTCCCTCCTTCAGGGAACGAGGGTTACATACGTAACCGAGACGGTATTTTGTCTAAACCCCAGGCATTTTGTCTGTTTATGCATGAATGGTACTTGCTTCATTACAATAATGAATCTCCCTTTGATTTAGTTTGACTGATATACTTGAGCTGCCTATCCAGGATTAAGTGCCTTTGCTGTTTGTTTTATGAGTCTCCTGTAGAAATATAATTTCAGTATGCAATTTATTAATATGAGTATACACCTTATGTCTTTTCACTGAATGAGTCATGCTGCTCACATGTGCCTGTGCATTTGACCTATTCTATTCATATCGAAGTATTTATATAAAACATAATCTTTTTCCTGACATTCGACGAGTGTTTAGTTTTACCAGGCCTTTCAACTGAACTATAACTATCCCACTTCCCAAAAACAAAGATCACAAGCAAATACAAACAGAAAACCCTTTATCCCCCCCACCCTTTCCCAACAATCAAATGAAAAAGAAAAGCCCATCTTCCTCGGTGAAATAAACAAAAGCAATGGAATATAAACTCTTTATGAACCTATATTTGTCCAAAGGTCCATATTTATTTAGTATTGTGTTTGATCAGTTGCTGTAGTTAGGTAACTTCCTGTTCATTCCACTAGTCCACAGGCCAATTGTCACGGATATGAAAGTAGGATCCAGCCGCCTAAGGAATGTCAAAGTTTTAGTCTCACTTCTTTTGCGGCACGATCAAATGCAAACCACTGTCCACAGGGTGAGTAAATGATAACAGAAGTTCTAATTTTGGGTGAACTATGAGTAATATAAAAGCAAGTAACCAAATAATACACATAACTGATTAAAGTAAATACAAGAAAGAAAAATTAAATGTAGGATAGTCTAACTGGGCTTTTACATTAGCTATGTTTACATGCACACAAATAATCCATTTATAATCAAATTGATGGCTTAATTTGGCAGACATGCACAATATGTTTGTTTGTTTGCCAACCGCTATTTAATAGAAAAAAGAAAGAAGATGGCTCAGTTGGACTGAAAATCCTTTATGTAAACACTATTTAAATAACTAATCTAAATATTTAGATTAGACTGAAAGTGGTGTAGACCTGAAATAATCCAAAGAACAGAAACAAATTAAGAATGTATTGCATGTATATTCCTAATGAGGAAAATCAGTACATGTGAACACACCTCTCGACACTCACTTGATTGTTGTTGTCATATTGTGTCAGAAAAAGGCTATCTGACAGCAAGCTTAATCATTAACCATGTAAGCAGAAAGAAATAGGAGCCGTTTGTTTGTAAATGGGCTGAGGCAATCCCTCAGACAGCTTAGAATGATCTGATCAGCAAAACATACAGGGTGCAGAATAAGAACTGTGACACGATGGGATTTTTTAAAGAAAAGGCAAGGAGTATGAATCCCTCATTTTCATAGAACACAAAAGCAAGCAGCATACAGAGTCCAAAAGTTCCAAAGTTCAAAATTCATTCAAGAGCCCTTGCTGGTAGCTGGTTTCGCTTTGCTCTTGAATAAAGGCAGTCTTATTCCCCAGGACTTCTTGTAATCAACAGCTTTTTCCATGTTCTCTTTCCCTTGATCTACATAGCTTCCAGCTTTCATTACAGTCTTTGCTATGTTGTTTGCCATTTCACCCTATAAAAAGGGGAAAAACTTTAAATTATGATATGGCAAGATAATAGTCCCATGGCACTTATGCACAGTATTTAGATCATTAAATTCATTTCAATAAGGAACTTGTGTAAATTAACTATTCTTAATAGATAATGCACTGAAATGTTTGTTTTTAACTGTGTTCTAAGGCTTGGTGCACTATTTATTTATTTTTTGGTTAATTCATTGAACTCTCCAACAAGCTTACAGTACCTGACTATTGACTAACATAGCTATATCCATAAACATGCTATGCAGCTCTCGAATGCTGGCCTCCAGATAGAGAATGTCCTTATGCCGTAACTCAATCTCATTCAGTGCTTGCCTCGTGATGCAGGAGCCAGAGTTGATCTATACACAAAGAATTATATTAACATTTGAGGGACGCTTATGTGGAAAAGTGCTTTCAAAGATCTTTTAATGTTGAAACTTACATTTGAGGTAAAGACAGCAGGGGTGTTACTTTGCAGCAAAACCTCAGTCTCCTCTTCAGTGATGACCTTGCCACTTTAAAAAAACAGAGTTGGCAATATATATATACAGTGGGTACGGAACGTATTCAGACCCCTTAAATTTTTTCACTCTGTTATATTGCAGCATTTGCTAAAATCATTTAAGTTAACTTTTTCCTCATTAATGTACACACAGCACCCCATATGACAGAAAAACACAGAATTGTTGACATTTTTTGCAGATTTATTAAAAAAAGAAAAACTGAAATACCACAGGTCTAAGGATTCGAACCTTTACTCAGTATTTTTTAGTAGAAGCCACCTTTGATCTATACAGCCAGGAGTTTTTTGGGAAAGTGCAAAATAGTTTTTCACACCGGATTTGGGGATCCTCGACCATCCTCCTGCAGATCCTCTCCAGTTCCTCAAGTTGGTATGGTAAAATTGGTGGGACAGCCATTTGTAGGTCTTCCCAGAGATGCTCAATTGGGTTTAAGTCAGGGCTCTGGCCGGGCCATTCAAGAACAGTCACAGAGTTTTGTGAAGCCACTCCTTCGTTATTTTAGCTGTGTTTTTAGGGTCATTGTCTTGTTGGAAGGTAAGCCTTCGGCCCAGTATGAGGTCCTGAGCACTCTGGAGAAAGTACTTGGTACTAGATATCCCTGTACTTGGCCGCATTCAACTTTCCCTCGATTGCAACCAGTCGTCATGTCCCTGCAGCTGAAAAACACCCCCACACAGCATGATGCTGCCACCACCATGCTTCACTGTTGGGACTGTATTGGACAGGTGATGAGCAGTGCCTGGTTTTCTCCACACATACCGCTTAGAATTAAGGCCAAAAAGTTCTATCTTGGTCTCAGACCAGAGAATCTTATTTCTCACCATATTGGAGTCCTTCAGGTGTTTTTTAGCAAAACTCCATGGGTGGGCTTTCATGTGTCTTGCACTGAGGAGAGGCTTCCGTCGGGCACTCTGCCATAAAGCCCCGACTGGTGGAGTGCTGCAGTGATGGTTGACTTTCTACAACTTTCTCCCATCTCCCGAATGCATCTCTGGAGCTCAGCCACAATGACTTTGGGTTCTTCTTTACCTCTCTCAACAAGGCTCTTCCCGATAGCTCAGTTTGGCCGGACGAACAGCTCTAGGAAGGGTTCTGGTCGTCAAAAACGTCTTCCATTTAAGGATTATGGAGGCCACTCTCTTAGGAACCTTAAGTGCAGCAGAAATTTTTTTGTAACCTGGGCCAGATCTGTGCCTTGCCACAATTATGTCTCTGAGCTCATCAGGCAGTTCCTTTGACCTCATGATACTCATTTGCTCTGACATGCACTGTGAGCTGTAAGGTCTTATTATAGACAGGTGTGTGGCTTTCCTAATCAGTCCAATCAGTATAATCAAACACAGATGGATTCAAATGAAGGTGTAGAACCATCTCATGGATGATCAGAAGAAATGGACAGCACTGAGTTAAATATATGAGTGTCACAGCTAAGGTTCTGAATACTTAGGACCATGTGATATTCAGTTTTTCTTTTTTAATAAATCTAAAAAAATGTCAACAATTCTGTGTTTTCCTGTCAATATTGGGTGCTGTGTGTACATTAATGAGAAAAAAAAATTTACTTTTTGATTTTAGCAAATGGCTGCAATATTAACAAAGAGTGAAAAATTTAAGGGGGTCTGAATACTTCCGTACCCACTGTATATATATACATACATACATACACATAATTTATAATATATATATTATGATTATCTAAATGTATAACTCTTTTCTGTTTTAATATACTTTAGTATATATAAAAGTTAATTTATTCCTGTGATTGCAAAGCTGAATTTTCAGCAAGCCATTTCTTCAGCCTTCAGTGTCACATCAGGTCCGTTCGGAATCATAACCTACTCATTGCTTCTCACGAAACATTACGTATTATTCAGGTATGCTGCTTATATACTTTGTGGAAGCGTGATACGTGATTTTCCAGGATTTCTTTGCTGAATATAAATTTCAAATGAACAGCATTTATTTGAAAATAGACATTTATTTTAAAGGGGTCATGAATTGAGAAATCAAATTTTCCTTCATGTTTTGACATGTCAGAGGTCATTGTACTACAAAGCGTCCTGTGAGTTTCAGAGCTCAAAACTTCCTTGTTAGTCCAAAAACAGCTTTTATTGAAACCAAGCTCAGAAAACGACTTGTTTCAGATTTTGTCACATTATGACGTAATGAAAGCCCACCTCTGCAGAATCAGATCAACACCTACTTCTACATCATCATGTCTTTGGCCCCGCCCACTAGAGCATTAGTGAGATGAGAAGGAGAGAAGAGAAATACAGGATCACTCGCAGGAACAGTCTGTCATTGGATACAATGAAAACTTTCATGCACCAGGAGTAGATCTAAATATATAATGCTATAATCAACACTCTCAGTCAAGATTAGTTAAATCCAACAGCTTGTATAGTTAAAAACGTTAGTAAATGTGTTTGCGTTCCACATTATACTTATTTCATATACAATAGATTAAACAAATCATAGTAGTGGGGTTTCCAGTGAAAGTCTCACAGTCAGACACGCTCTTCCAACGGGGTTCAAATAAGAGGGCTCTAAATATAGGGTAGAAATGCCTTTTTATTCAAAATTATGAGCAATTTTTTAATTTAAAAATCATAGTAACATTATACGTGCACTTCAGGAAGGAAACAGAAAATAACGGCAATAAAATAAAATTGCAGTCAGACCCTTTAACATATAAATGTCTGTACTGTTGTAACGTACTTGGGATCAATTAGCATGCTTGCTGAATAAAAGCATTAATACCTTTAAAATTCTTAGTAGTGTAGCTATATAATATAATGTAACAATGGGCAGTGGTGACCAAAGGCATTTTGTTCTGGTGTGTTAATAAGTGTATTAATTCACTCACTGATCTCCAGTTGTCTTTGTATCCAATCTTTACTCCTTGTCCGGAAAGATAGCAGTTCTTGATTGTACATATTCATTATTTCTGCAAACCTCAGTGAAAGTACTGTGTGCTATAGTTTAACAAAATAAAGACACAGAGAGAAAAATGAATAAAACAAACATCTGAAAATTATTGAATTTGTAATACAGAGTGACATCTCACCTGAGTACTCTGGATGCGGCAGTACACAGAGCTGCTGCTAGCATTCTCATTCTCTGAGAATTTTCCTTCTAAATCTATAGGAACAACCAAAGAATCATGATTTTAAATATGAACAATGTTACAATCTTCAGTGTACTGGTCAAGACAATATACTACATTTAAGTGGAAACCAAAGACAATAGAGTTGACTGCTTTATTTCAGAGAGATATAAAATCCGGTTTAGCATAATGTTTGTTGTAGAAGATAAAAGGAAACATAACTTACACATTTCCAAGTTAAAACAAAGAAGAAGAGGAAATGAATCTGTCCAAACGGTCCACTAAAACCTGACAGAAGTAAGCTTCACTATTTGAAAGTCAAATCATCCCTTGACAATCTCCCCTGTAAATGTTTTGGTGGGTTTATGGCCTTAGATTGGAGTAATTAAATTAAGAAATAAAATAAGACAGAAACAGATAATATATATTATTGAATAAACAGTACTGCGAATGCAATTAACAAAATATTGCTTTTTTTGCCATATAGAAATGCATATTTGACAGCAAGTGCTGATTTTGAGCTAGGATGCAGTAAAGTAAATTTACTGCTATTAACAACAATAACATTTGTAAAAATGTAACACCTAATTTATGTAAGACACTGATATTAAGCTTTCATCAGGCTCTTGAATCAACATTTTACTTACATTAAAATATATAAAAATGACTTCTATTCCCCAATATGGGATATCTCTCTCATTTCACCGACTGGCCCATCGGGAAAGTAGACCAGTATACCTGATCATGTCTTATTAAAAAAAATAAAAATTAATACTGGAGCAACTACCTTTGTTTAACATTGATTACATTTTCGGGGGGGGGGGGCTGTTTGCGAGTTTCACTGCTATTCTGCTCAAGTTCCTCTCTCACATCTGTTAACAGGAATAGACACAAAAATGTTGTACAGAGGAACACAGAATAAAAGTGAACTGATTTCCCACGCCTTTTGACCAATAATCATTAAAGGGGTCATATGATGCTTTTTTAAAGATCATTATTTTGTGTATTTGGTTGTAACAGAATATGTTGACATGCTTAAATGTTCAAAAAACACATTATTTTTCAAAAACTGTACATTATTGTAGGTCCTATATGCCCGCCTCTCTCAAACGCTTCGTTTTACAAAGTCCCTCCTTCCGACAAGCACAGTCTGCTCTCAGCAGACCCAGTGCATTGTGATTGGCCGAACACCACAAGCACTCGTAGGAAATGTAACGCCCCCTTAACATAATTGCGAGCGCCCGAAAAGGGGAACAGAGTCGAGGGACGACACAGTGATGAAAGGAGATGTGTTTGCAGACACAAGCCCGGTTGTTAAGACAGTGACCCAACGTGAGGACCCCTCCCACCCCCATGCTCCTCTCTCTCCGCTCTCTCTCGCGCCCTCTCTCTCTCTCGCTCTCTCTCTATCCCTCCTTCCTCTCACACACACACACGATGCGCAAAACTCGCATTTGAACAGTCAATAGCAAATAAAAAAAAAACTAATAACAAAACAGTAGCTGAATCAGAAGCGCCAGATTGTCATAGCAAAGTCAGAATTACATCCTCCCTTAGGTTCACGAAACAGTCGTCCATAAAACGCATTGCTGTTCTGTTTTAAGTAATCTAAAAGATTCCTAAATGCATCTAATTTCAGAAGGCCAAATAAAGTGCTTTTGCTTTCGCCTAGAAACACACAGCGTCTCCCTGACATGCTGCTTCAACACTAACTGCAGTTACTGAAACCACGCCTTCTTTCTTTGCGTGAACATTTGGGCAGCATTATGCAAATATTTCCACATAGTGAGGTAGATATGTGGGGGTGTGTTAGAACGAGCCGTTTTAGGGGGGCGTGGCAGAGTCTTAACTTTGATAAAGAATATCTCTTTGGTTTTGAGACTTTAGTCTTGGCAACTTCAAGGATCTTATCTATGCACAGCTTGTAACACTCCAAAGAGAAAGGAAAACTTGAAATCGCATCTTTAATAGAGATTAATATAGAGCCTGGAAATTATTTTAAATGTCCTAATATTATATTTCATAGGTGTTTAATGCACGTACAACTGTCAAGACACAAACACAATGTACTCACAATTCGGTGGGTTGATTTCTGTCAAAATGGTACTATGTCTCAGCTTCACTTCTTCCACACAGAGGGAAATTCTCTCGATAAGTTGCTGAACCTCATTAACCTGTACACGTTAATATGCGCAAGTACAGTAGTTATTCGAGTTTTCACTTTCTGTTATAATGCAAAGACTAAGTGACAGTTCCACACATAAAAAGGCATGTAGACGTCAAGCACAAGTGCACACATACAAACCTTAGGGAGGAACTCCTCTAGGAAAGCACTGGACTCCACAGGAGCGATGATAATGTCATGGCAGAGCTGATAGGGGAAGGATTAACGTTCAGTCAAAACAAATAAAAAGTCACGAAGACAGCTGGGGCTTTTCTGTCGTATAAAGCACACGCTTTAAATATTTTCAGCGTATCAAACTCTGTTTTAAAAGAAACCGTGATATAAGGCAACAATTGCTAATCATAATGCAAATACATGTTATCAAGCTATACGATAGTAAAACTAAGTATACATATAAAACGTACATTTTTATCATTAGTATTTTACATCTAAATGACATGAATTCAGGAAATAATTTGAAGTCTCACAGCTGTTAAATCGCGCAGACGGTCCTTCATTTCGGCTTCAAATAACTTTCTCACCCGCTACAGCACCTCAGTGTGACAGAATGACTCGTCGTTGGTAAACTGACGTGAGCGAATCGTTCTTTTGAGTTGAATCTCTTCAATGATCCAGTTGAAATGATTCACAAAATCGGTCTGAACAATTCATTTGAAGTGTACCGAGAATTGATACGAATCATTTAAAAGAACCGATTCGCAGAAAAACGAGTCGGAGTTTACAAAACCAAGACATAACAAAGCCCCGCCTTATTTTACTTCCGTACATCTAGGTTTGATGAATAAACATCCTTTTTTGAAAACATCAGTTTTCAGACCGCAGTACCAGGACTCTATTTTATGTACTTGTAGTTTATATGATTTTATAGCGCTTACTATGCAATTAGGAATGATTTATTGCTTTAATCATTTAAATTTAACCATTACCCTAAACATAATATTTTAACCCTCTTGAATTTGATAACCTCACTTGTTTCAGTATATGAGCCCCTATTTTCTGGTTTAAAATACAGTTTTCTTGGATAACAAATACCAGTTTGCAACAGCAACCAGCTTATTAAAATGTTTTTGCACAGCTTAAATAACTAGAAGTGGCAGACACCGGAAGCCTTGCATTATACACGTTAAAGTGGCTGCGCCCTCACTTACGTTATAATTTAATCATTTCTGTGGGTCTAGTTTTTAGAGTAAAGTTAGCTAGGTGGCGCTGTCACAAAAACTAGGGTCATACTGCCACAGGTAAGGAACGTCTCACTCTGCACATGCGCATTAATGTCACGTCAGCCAGATGCCGCTACCATGACAACTGCAGTAAGCGATTTCGGACGCACCCGAAACACAGAGAAGACAGAGACGAGAGCTGTTGTTTTATCTTTTTGAATACAAAGTTATTTTTACGTTTTAAAAAGCGCCTCCAGAGGTTTTTTCTACTGCATAACAGATCAACATACTGATAAATTGAAATTTAAAGCAAAAAATGTCCGTTCCTCACAAAGTGGGGACAGTGAAATCTAAACAGGTAGGCTGTTATTTAACGATAATTATCACGAATGCAAATGAATAAATAATTGTTTTCTAAACTACTATTTAAACTTATTTGTAATGATAATATATTAATGTTGTTATTCTGAAACAAAAAAAAAATCTAACTCTACATTCTCCTAGAGCTGAATCCTCAAACTCTATCTAGGAACTATTGCAGAATTGGCATTTGCGCTGGTTGGTAAGACCAAAGTCTATTATATTTCTATCTTAAAATGCCAGAGCAGTGCCAGGCACCTATGTTAACACCCACAAAAGGCGTCTGTGGCAAAATGTGTCAAGGCCATTGGAAAGAAGAAGGTAACGTTAGCTTTCAAATCACTTTTCATAGAGAGAAATTAATGCCTTGTCGCATACCTTTCAAACAGAGCTTGGGATTTCAAGCCTCTTTTGTTATGTAGGATGAAGAGGAAGGGCTAGACACAGCCGAAGGAGAGGAATGGATGCAGGGGAAGACACTTGTAAAGCCTCCAGACCAGCTGGACTTAACTGAGGCAGTGCATAAACCTGGAGAGGACCTGTGGTCTGACTCTGCCTACATAATGTCACCTTATAGTTATGTTGGGATGATTATTTACATGTTTATATTTCTTGTCTTCAAAAGGAGCTGAATGAAGAGGTTACCAGAGTACTAACAGCGGACAATCCAAATGCTCCACAGAACGTTATCAGATACAGTTTCAAAGTAACTGCTGCATCTCTACAACTTATTGAAATGATGGTCCTTAACCTCGATGATTTAAAGTCATCAGCCTAACAAATCACTAAAAGTTGTTGTCTTTTCAGGAGTGCTGCTATAAACCAAGTATCTTTGTGGATCAGATGGCTATTCTTGTTTGAACAAGAAGGGAATCTCGTGCACAAGGAATCTTATGAAGGTCGGAGATTGATGGCTAAATAAACTGAAGTTGATGATGGTGGAGGTGATGAGAGGCCAGACAATGTGGTCTTCAAAGCTGGCAAGAGAGAGCAGAAACTCACCAACCAGTTCAACTTCAACGAGAGCCTCTCAGACACTAAACAACCCTCCAAGAGTGAGAGGACCTATGGGTTACATTTCAGACGTTTTTATCTGCCTTCTGTTTATTGCTAAGTAGTCATTTAACTGATAGTTTTAGCAAAAATGATTAGCAGATTTCCTTTTACAAGGACACAATGGGGATAGCTCATAGCTTGTATAACTATAGAAAGACTTTGTAGATTTTCTGTATTTTCAGTTTATGTATAAACCACTGTATTTTGCTTTTTTTTAATCCTAATTGTGTTTTGCAGGACATAAGCTGTCAAACTGATCCTCCACCTCGTGCAAACTTCTCATCTATAGCCAATCAGGTGGGAAAATCTTTGCCTGTGCTTGTAAATTATTTTGAGGAACATTTTTGTGCTATACCTGCAGTATAACTGCACTATGGTGGACATGTACAATGTTAGCATGCCCTGCTCTTTCTTCAGTGGGAGATCTATGACTTTTACGTAGAGGAACTTCAAAGGCGGGAGAAAAGTAAAGAGAAGCATGAAGGCCAGTTCCTAAATGAGGAGGACATGAGCAAGAAGAAGATGATTCAAGCTGAGACTCAGGTGGCTAGACAACAAATATGATCTGACAGATTGACATACAGTATAATCAAGAAAATTACTTATGTCTTATATAGTTCAAGAGTGCGAATGATTTGTTTTAAAAGGTGAGTTAAAGGAAACGTATAACTTTATGTCTTCTATAGAATGATGACATATCCCAACTAGCTAAGGCAATCAAGATCATTGAGCGTATGGTGAATCAAAATATATTTGATGATGTTGCGCAAGGTAATTCTGAAAAATAATTAATTTTCACACCCCTTATTTTAGATAGATATTAGAAAGTGTTCAGAAAAAGAGCATGCAATTTTCTGATGAAAACACCTTTATATCCAAACCTCAGATTTCATGTACTTTGAGGATGCATCTGATGAATTTAGAGGAGAGAAAGGCACTCTTCTCCCACTGTGGCCGTTCCAGTATGAAAAAGCCAAAAGTCTGTCTGTGACTGCCCTGTGCTGGTCGGTTCACACAGTATTAAAGGGTTCATATGATGCTATTTCAATTTTTCTTTTTCTCTTTGAAGTGTTACAAGCTCTTTTGTGCATAAAGAAGATCTGTAAAGTTTGCAAAGACTAAAGTCTCAACTCCAAAGAGATATTCTTTATAAAAGTTAAGAGTCAAACGCCACACCTACCTAAAACGGCTCGTTCTAACATGCCCCCACATATCAACCTCACTATGTGGGAAGATTTGCATAACGCCTTCCAAATGTTCACGCAAAGAAAGAAGTGTAACTTTTATTCACGCTGTAGTATTGTTGACGCTACAGCCATGTCGTGAAGGCGCTGTGTGCTTCGTTGTTAAAGCGAAACTACTTTGTTTGGTCTTCCAAGAAGACGATTATCCCGCTTCGTGCATGCTAGAGCTGATCTGTGCTGGTCGCTTAGGGAATACATCAACTTTCACCATTGACAAAGCGGAGTCCAGCCCGGGGTCCTTCACATGTGGTTGCCGCTCATTCGTCGTATCCGCCGTGCACGCCGATCTCTCCCCCCGCCACCTCAGCTCACTCTATCCCGGCCTCAGTGCACGCTAAACCGGGGCTTCGGCTCACGCTAGCCCGACCTCAGCTCACTCAAGCCCGGCCTCAGCACACTCTAGCCCCTCAGCGCACGCTAAACCAGGGCTTCCCCTCACACTAGGCAACTGTGTTTTTCGTTGTGAAAGCGCACTACTTTGTTATGGTCTCTCAAAGTAGTCACACTGCGCTCACAAACTCAAGGCTGCGCGTGGTTATTTACACGACAACACTGTTCAGAACAGTTTAGACCCCCAATATCCAGATGTGTGCAAGCACATTTATGATGATGTGTACTGATCCTGGGAGATAACGTTTGAGACTAAATGCGGCATTTCCTGACTCACGGATCGGTTCCGTTTTCCATGTTCTCAACTGATTGCCCTGGCGAATAGTGCGCGACTCTCACCCAGCCCCGATGCGATTGTGGTCAGTATAGGCGTGCACGGCCCGCGCGCCACGTGTCTTGCGTTTTGTGTAATTTCTCCTGATCCAAATGCAGACAGAGTTTATGTTTACGCGGCGTGATGCAATGCAACGTAACGCGTAAAAAGACATTATAAGTCATTATAATTAGTAATTATGTCCCCACTGGTTGCAACAAATGCCTCGTTTGTAATGGGTTTTAATATTTATGTCTTGTAGCTCCGGCCGGGACATGGCATCACAGTATGGTAAGGGGCGTAACATTTCCGTCTCACGCTTGAGGTATTGGGCCAATCACAATGCACTGGATAGCTGGCCAATCAGAGCACACCTCGCTTTTTCAGACCGATGAGCTTTGTAAAAATTTGTGTTTCAGAAAGGCGGGGCATAGAGGAGAAAAAATAATGTACAGTATGTGGAAAATAATGTTTTTTTAGCTTTAAACCGCATAAACACATTTCATTACACCAAATACACAAAATAATGTTCTTTTTAGCAGCATCATATGACCCCTTTAAATCAAATCCAGTCATCTTTTGAGTAAAATAAATATCACTACCTTGAGTGACATTTGTATTTGTTTATTAATAGGAATCACAAATACAATGATTTGTTCACTGTTGGTCTTGGTTAACGTAAGTTTACTATTTATATTAGACAAGGAATCGTTTGTAAGTTAAATGACTCTGAAATGTGTTTCATCTTTCCCGTTTAGATGAATTTATTCAACGGGATGCTTCTCTTTTACACCCTGAAGAACCCCAGTTACCCAGAATTCATCTTTAACATAGCCTCAAGAGTGATGTGTGTAGATATCCATGAACATCTGTCCTACCTGGTGGCTGTGGGTTTGTATGACGGCTGTGTTGCAGTATATAACCTGAAGAAAAAGACTGATCAGCCCATTTATAACAGCAGAGCCAGCTCCGGCAACCACACAAGTGCTGTTATGCAGGTATAAATGAGGAGGATGTGACCAAGAAGTCAATCAAAACAATAACTACACTTTCATTACCGACAATATTATATAACAATGGAGCTATACATTTAATATAATGTTTGGAATAGAATACTACCATACTACTCTTAATAGTTCTGTAATATGCATTATTGAATAATGGCTATTAATGGTCATTTAAATATAATAATATTTAATAAAACTACTGCTTTTCAGTACAGTATATAATTATAATATTTCACAGCATTACTGCTTTATCAAATAAATTCAGCCTTATTAAGCATTAGAAACTTCTATCAAAAACATTAAAATATCTTACCAACCCCAAACTTTTGTATGGTACTGTACTTAAAATTAAATACAGAGTTTTATTCAGTGCTTGTAGGATATAGTGTTTGTGATTAGTGTTAGTGTTTAAAAGATACAGAAATCTGCAATAGTTCAATAATAAAACAACTTTTCCTATACTTAATGCACATAATATAGAAGTAAATATTGTTTTGCCGCTGACCTGCAGATTCGTCCTTAGCTGGTGTTTGTATTTAGATTTCTATGACAGTTTCATTCATGGGTGATATTTCACCTGTTGAGATTCAATGATAATTCAGTTTCACCATAAAAAGAATGCAAATGACTTTTGTTAAATGTTTGAGTCTGGGTAAATGTCAAAAAGTAAATGTTTGAGTTTATTTTTTATAAACACATGGGTCTCAAGGTAGCTTCTTATCAGTTTCAATTATGTTCAGATTGTTTTTTTTTTTTTTTTAGAATTACCCAGAACAGAAGAAACCATTATAGGCAAATTGAATAAATCTGCTATGGGGTAAAAAAAATTTGCATGCTTTCTGTAATTATCATACTCACAAAACATTTTCTCGGTCTAAAAATACCTGGTCCTAGTTTGGGACCTCTACTCTGCTTTGGACTTTCACAAACAAAAGGACTACGGTTTTCTTGTTGGCACGGAGCATGGAAAGATTCACAAGGTCAGTCATATACAATCACAGCCAAGATGATCATTTACACCAAGGTCAATCATTCAATGAAATGACCAAACTTTTTAAAATATATATTTTACATTAACAAATGCCCTGTGAACATCCTGCTCTCTGAAGATCTGCAGTCTTAAGTCATCTCATTATTTTTCTGTGTTTGAATCTGGGAGTGGGAGCTTGTTGTGTTTGTGGTTGTTGTCTCCTGCTGAGCAGTCACTGTATATAATATCCCTCTCATCAAACAGAGAGGAAGTGTTCTTATTAGCTGTCTGTACCTGCACTGCTATCACAGCAACATGGGGCAGCATCAGCTAATAACATTCAGTCATTATCTCTCCTTTTTTATTTATATTTTTCACTCTGCCAACCAGGGGTAGACTAGCGTTCAGACTATTAATTTTGACAGACCAGATAGTTTTGTTTTTCATCTGTATGCCGCACAGTACTCCGTATGATTTGTTTTGTTCTAAATTACAAACATCACATGCAAACGTGTTCTTTTAAATTTTCACTTAAACATCCCTCCACTTTTACACAACACACACACTCACGTTTAACCTGATTAAATGGGGACATTCCATATTGTTTGTATATATACATAGTTAGTTATAAATACGTTATAACCTTATTAAAACTGGCATTTGGCATGTGCATGAATTATAGAAATAAGAACGTATGTGCCGTGCTAATAGAACAGCCCTTTAAGCTAAACAGATGCTGTAGGATTTATGCTGTATCTTATTGCTGACATTAGCAGACCTGCTCTGTCTGGAAGCAGACGGCCCTATCACACATTCTCACATTGCCCACCTTTAATGAGAGATTAGAGGTCACAGCACCAGGACCCACTTTCAAATTATTGACCTTCAGATAAAAATGGCATTTCTTTACCAAATCACTTTCTATCAAAAATTGTGCACGGCTCAATTAAAGCAACTATCTTTCAGAGCGTTTTCTGATGATGCTTACCGCTGTAATTCTGATACTAGCACCAGCTTTCCTAGTGTAGAAGCCATGGTGAAAGAGCGAACTCCTCTGGTTCGGGCAGATTGTTAGGTAGTCTTCTCGCCATGAGGATGGGGATTTACCAAGAAATATACTGTGTGGCTAATTATATTATGGTTGGCGCTTGGCAGATGGTCAGAAAAAGCAGAAAACATTGCTGAAGAAATGCAAGTTGGATCCAAAACAGAAAGAGAGTACGGCTGCCGATAACACCAGCTCTGTCGTGATGGTATAATTCTCACTGAAGGGGATGCTAGAGGACAAAAAAAAGATGTTAAAACATGCTCTGATCTTTTGCTAGCACAACGTTAGACTATATTTGCACCACAATGCAATAAATCATGTGCATCTCAAATCGGACTTTATAGCCTTGAAATAACACAGATAAAAGATTAATCATTCATTGGATATGATGGACCCACAAGCAAGTCTGCACAAAATGCAATAAAATGATCAGACTTTGTTTTAAGAGGTTTGCCTAGCGTCCTCTGACAGATTGGCAAAGATTTTGGGCAGCTGTGTTGGAGGCTCAGAGACATACCGCTGGGCAAAAACTGGCCCCTGTCTACCCAAAGACTGACAGCTGATGCAGAGCTCCGTGTTCTTTAGATTCATCTCTCAGATTAAACTCAAAGCCCTTCTGTTGTGTGATGTGCTGCCCGGGGAACAATGAATTCGATCAAGTACTTCTCTTGAGCTACACAATACAAACAAAACAAGAAAAATGGTGGTGTTCTCTTTGCAAGGAATGTTTTAAATGTCACTATTACTTCTGCAAATGTTATTCATAACCGCCAGTGGATAGTTAAGCAGTATAACAGCAGCAAGAGTGCTATTGTACAAAACAGCAGTTTTGTAATGTTAATTTAACCAATAATGAGTTTGTGTTTCACAGGGCTCCAAATACTATTCTAGCAAGTTCCTGGAAACATATGATGCCCACTTCATGACTGTCACTCGTGTGAGGTGGAATCCTTTCCATCCCGATGTCTTCATCTCCTGCGGCTGGGACTGGATGGTCAAAATTTGGGATCAAACTTTGAAGTATGAGCACCATTCCCTACAGCACTGTCTGCAGCAGCCTTTTCCAGCCTCTAAAAATAGCACCCTGTTACTTATCCTTCAGTTGGCATGGCCTGAATTTCATTTCAGAAAAAGTTGGGGTGGGTGGGGTCATAATTTATACATATTAAAAAAAAAAAAAATTAGTTATCCCACCTAAATTTTTGATCACAGATTTATGTTTTTCTTAAAATTGGTGCAATAATTTGCTGAACATTTCAATTTAGTGTTTGCACATCCCAACATAACTATTACAGGTGGACTGTTTCATGCTCCCATACAACTTTAATAAATTGATCGTCCCTTGTAGTGTGTAAACGACTGGTGTTTTAGATGCAGTATCCCTAAACCGCCAACAGAGAGCTCTTGTGCTTTGCAATAAGTACTGTCAAGATCAGCAATAGATATCGCCACCTGTTTTATGACCAGTTTTGTTGTACTGTCATGGAGTTTTAACTCCTGAAGTAATAGTAGATATCAGTTACTGCCCGACCGACTGCCCACATTTCAACAAAGGCTCTGGCTCTCTCTCTCTGCATGCTACTAGATGCAATTCAGATGAATTCAGAATGGGATCACTGTAGTTTCTGTTAAAACTTTGTTTTGACTGAATAGTAGCTAATACAGGTAACAATACATGTCTCTCACAGGTCTCCTGTGTTCACCTTTGAACTGAAAACTTCAGTGACAGATGTGGCCTGGGCTTCATACTCCTCTACAGTCTTTGCTGCTGTCACCACTGATGGAAAGGTAAAGAGCCCAACCGACTCTAATACAAACACAATGGTAAGGTGGCTCTGAAGTGGCTTCAAATTCTATTTTTATAATAACATCAAAAAAGTAATCATAATCCACCCATTCATCCATCCAGCTATTTTCCAAACCAATTCCCCTAATAATAATAATATTAGTAATTAATAATAATTCCTTACATTAAAACAGCAGTTTCTGGATACTTCCGCTCAAAGCACATTGCCTTTTTCAATAATCAAACTAACATGCGTTCCTAACCAGTCCTCTCTCTCATATGTAGTATTGAATAGTCTTGATTCATTCTAGTGAATAGTTTTGTTTGTAAGGTTCATGTGCTGAGTGATTCAGAAAAAAAAACAGTCCTTGTGTGGAAGGTCCAGTGCAGCGTTTTAGGTCTTATTTTTTTAAGCAGTCTTTTTTAACGTAGATTCTCCAACACTGGATGTCAGCAATAGTGCATCAGAACGCTCCCCACACACAGAAAAACAGAATGGTCCATTCATATATGGAAATTATTAGAAGGCCCCTTAACTAGCCTCACTAACACCTCCCCAGTAGCAGCCTATAATTTCACCAAGAGGTCTCAGTTTCAGTGAGTAAACTATCAAGAGTCGCTGCTCAGGGCTGCATTAAACTTAGTAACTGTCATGACACACAGCACACTTATTGTCTGACAACTGCGCATGTGTGAATTACACAAGGGATATTCACACACGACCCCTTGTGAGGAATGTAATAATTGCTAATGAAACACAGTAGCAGCCAGACAGTGGGATGTCTTTCCTACAGTGCTCTATCCTGTGGCCCTTCGTTAGCAATTAGCTTCAAATCACAGCTGGTCTCAAGCTCTTGTCTGAGGCTGCTTCAGGCTTCACCTGTCAGTCTTGCAGTCTTGATCGGTTTAAACTGCCGTGCCGTGGCGGCTGTCACTGTTATTTGCTAACACTGTAACTCCGATGGGCTAAATTACACCTACCCTTTACAGGAAGCCCATTACAGCGTGATCCAATAAAGACCACACTCTGTTCCCCGGCAAAACCAAATAACCCGAATTCTGCTTTACTGTGATGCCAAGTGTACAATGTCAGCAATGGCTGAGAATGTAGTTTCCTTTTAAGTAAAGTTTTTGACGTTGGTGTTTTGATTATCTGACATTTTTAAAAAAAATTTCAGCATTTTTTTTTTTACAATAATCTTATATAATATATATATAAATAAATAATAACTCACTTCCTATTGCAGGAATGGAAATCTTGACTGTATGATCTCACATAAAATGGTGTTTCTCCAGTAGAAGCAATATGTCTTGGAGGACAAGGGGGATAAACTGTATATATGTATGTATCAGTCAGGTCCTGACAGAAACTGTCACTGCCACGGCAATTAGTAGTGCAATGAAAAATGCAGAAATGTACACCATTTAGCCTTGCTTTTGGCTTCCTTTTTTATCTCAGTAGTTGGGACACACTGTGTGATTTGATGTTTGCCAGTATCGCACTAGTATTGGAATGGGTCCAGATCTCTGCTGTCAGTCAGCTGCCTCAGCTATTTGTAAATGCCATGAAGAAATTCATTGCAGGCGAACCTACAAAAACAAACATTGCTGACATATCTTGAAACAACAGAACACAGACCAAACTGCATGACTGCTAATTGTTAAAGGGGCTTTCTTCCTCTTTCTTTCCTTCAAAAAAGCTCTTAGCTCTGAAGATGTTGTGTTAGATTTGGTGTTACTCCTGCATTTACAGATGGCATCATTAGTACAGACATAGTGCGAGTCCTCTGCATCACTACGTCAGCTGCCCAGAATATAATCGTTCTGTTAAGATAGATGCACACACGCTGACTAATTATGAGCCATGCTGCTTGACAAATATTTACTAATGAGTATCCAAGCCTGTATCCTGTGTCCCCCATCTCCCATTATCTTTCATCTGCCAGAGCAAAGACTATGTTTAGGTGGGCAGCATGATACATGAATGACAAGATGATGATGGGAACTTATAATCACCCAGCCCTCACTCTCTCTCTCTCTGTAGTTATTTGAGATGTTTTTTTTTTTTTTACTGAATTACAGAAGATGAAGTACTGTCACCTAACGAGATACGCATGCTGTCGTACAGGACTCTGTCATCCTCGAGGACTTGTTCCTAATAATCATATTTCTGACCGATACACACATACCTTTTCTCACAAAACAGCAAATAAATACTTCATGAAATATTTTATGAAATTATAAATATAAATAGAATAAAGTAATTAAATTAATTTATAATCATTCAAATTTGACATATATTAACTAATGTATATATATTAGTTAAATTATATATTTAAAACAAAATATATAATAAAATAAATAAATCTATTTCAATAGTATACTACCTTTCTATACATCCAATCACACAAATAATACGATGCTCTAAGCAGATGGTCTGCATTCTTACACCTCCACAGTCACACATATTCTTGTGCTCATACATATGAATATATTAAAATACAATCGCACACAAACCAAATGCATCTTAGGCTTACTGACACTCGGAGCCAAAGTAAGAGAATGCATTATAGAGGTGCTAATGTCTGCTTCACAATAAAACATCAAAACAGAAACTCATGCAACATAGATTAATGCTGAGACTAACTGCCTGCTCCTCCATTTCTCTCTCAGGTTCATGTGTTCGACCTCAACATTAACAAATATGAGGCTCTTTGCCAGCAAAAAGTCGTATCCAAGAAGACCAGGCTCTTGCACATTGAATTCAACCCTGTCCATCCCATCATCGTGGGCCATGTCACCAGCCTCAAGCTCTCTCCCAACCTCCGCAAGAAGCCTAAGGTAGGAGATGCACTCATATTATGCCTCCAATGAAACCACATGCTTAATCGATCAGTGCTGTTTCAATCACTACTGTGCTACATACTTCTTGTGCTGAATTGCTGTATCTGCATCTTTGTGACGGCTTCAGACGTGAATTTACAGCACACACAGATCACCACTGCAGTTCAAAGAAAAATCATTTGTTACCAGAGGTATTGAACATCTCAATTTACTTACATTGGATGAGAATGTTTTGAAACCACATTAACATAGCATATTGAGCATACATTCAAATATAATTGGCTTTGCTAGGCATTAAAACAGTAATTCAAGGGATCAATCAGACTGTACTGTGGGACAAATACTTTTGAAACAAACTGATGCATAAATAAAAATGATCTGACTAAAGGTCTTTGAAGTTTTGCAGTGATTCCAGGGTAATTGTAGACAAATCTTACAAATTAAACGTTAAGCGTGTTATTGCTTACAGTTGTCCCTCTTTACAATTTTTCGTTGATCAGGTTGATCATTGGCTGAATCAGAGGTTTGAATGTACACTTCCAGTTGTCTCTGCACACCAATCTGGGATAAAAGAAAGAATTTCAGCAACCATAAAATTATACATTTCACCTTTCATTTTTAATGTACACTACTTCCGTTGTTTCCATTCTGCATCTAGAGAAACCAACCCACTGACTGATCATGTGTTGATACCTCAGCTTATGGTCAGATATAACAATGGCAATACATAATTCAAATCTCTCACAGACAAGCTGCTGTCTGTCACAGCTCGACTTGTGAAATGTTTAATTTGTTATTTGGAGATCTCAGTCAGTGCCAGTGCTCAGTGTTGATGTGTTTTGTTAGTGACAGTCATTATATCTGATTGGCTGAATCAGATATAATGGTTCATTCCAATGACACACAGACAAGTGTCATAAGTTGAGTTGCACTAATGCTTTTGATTAGAAAGAAGCTGTATTATTGCTGCCATGGCTGTACTTATCTTAAGCAGAGAGAGAGAGTGCAATGTCTTTTAATATGACTGATGAGAGTCAGCCATGCAACACACTCACTGTCTCCTCGAGTAATTAATCACCAGCTTTCCACAACCTAATGTCATTATTGCCTCTGAAAGAGCACACTTACTACCCCGATGCAGTGGCTGATCTTAGATAAATGAATTTAAAACTGACATAGATTTCTGTTTTGCCTCATCAAGGGGATGATTTCCATCTTATATTCGTTTATTTAAAAGTGAAGTGTAAATTTCTGCACAAAACTGAACTGCAAAAATAATTATTGTTTCAAAACATTTTTTTCAATTGTTTGGACAAACTAGTGGATTTTGTATTGTGAGTGGACACTGATGAACACTGTCATGGTGTCCATTTTAGTGGATATGGGAAAACATCTACTAAAAATGAGCTTTTTTTAGAAGACTCATTTCCACATAGGAGAAGAACAAATATGGCTCTGTATGTTTTTGCTCGGTGGAAAAACAGACAGGACTGAAAGGGTTGATCAAACAGATATGGGCCAATGCAGAAATTGTCAGAACTGCTAAATCAACGTATACTGCGTTTCCCAAAAACACTGTAAGCCTGAGTAAATTGTAGTGACCATTGATGCCTATGGTTTCTGTGAACATCCTGGGCTTACAATGCTTTTGGGAAACTTCACCTGGACTGATATATTGCCAGTTCTGAAGGCAAAACAGAACCATTTACATCGTTTGGGAAGTCATCCTTTTAACAGATTATTTATAGTTGTCTCTGGCTATTTAAAACGAGGTAGGAGAAATTATTTTTAAAATACTTATTTTCATTTTATATATACAATTATTTAAATTATTTGATAAAATGTTTTTCCATTAGCAAAATCCAATACTTAAAAATAGTATCACAAAATAAAGGAAACAAAAACAACTTTTATAATACAGATTTTTATGAAGGACTGTGATGACATTGATTATTTAAGGCACTTGACCTTTGCAGGATTCCAGTTGCGCTAATGTGAGTATAGGTCAATGCTGGTTGAAGCCAGACATGTATACAGTACCTTTCTACAAGCTCTATGTTAAAGCAATGGCTGTGGGACCCATGGGGTGGCGTCTGAGACTAAAAACAGCATGTTCCAAACTCAATAGAAATGGTCAGCTGCTTTCCAGGTTAGGACACACACTACACCAACACACACATATCTCACCTCCCAGGAACCTTCGAAATGCTTTCTCCTTCCACCATGTCTCTCTGTGCCTGTGACTCATCAATCACAGTATCCATATTAATCCTGTAGCTAGCTCTCTTTTACAGACTGTTTTATATTCACTGCATAAATAGTCGGGTCAGTATTCTTTCCTGAGCCCTCAGTTTGCCGTCTCAGCTGCTGATTTATTTTCTAATCTACTTCGTTCCACAAGTCTCAACAGTCAGCAACTTCTCAGAGAACTCTGCTGTTTTGAAGTTACAGGGGCACTGAATAAAGTTTAATTGCACAACACTGAGTGCAATTACAATAAACATTAGAAGTCCTCTTGGAAAAGGAGCCACTTAATAGCAGTAAAATCTTCCTCTTCACTTACATAAGAACTCTGCTGATATACAATCATCTGCTACAGATGCCGCAGCCATTAGAAAATGAGACTCTGCATAACTTCTAACACGGTATTTATGCATATGTGAGTGTATCTACTGTACATACAGTACATAGGGCATCCCAAGTATGTTGCACGATATACCGGTAAAAAAAGGCATCACGATACCCTGCTTGTAAAAACGGTATGATTCCTCATTTTACTAGTACCGGTACTTTAAGAATGCCAAACTTTATATATCCGCTCAGTGCAGGACTGTTTAAACCTATTGACAATTTGGAGAGAATAAAAAACGTGCATGAATGAGAAAATAAAGTGTGGGAAGCGTAATAAACCTCGAAAAAGAACTCAGTGCAGAATTCAGATTATCTTTACCTACTTATTTTACTTCAACAGTCAAATACCTACTTATTGGGCTCAACAACCTCCACCCCCCCCCCTCCCCCCCCCCCCCCCCCCCCCCCCGTCAATACACCACACACTTATGTTAATATACCTGTCTTGGCTTATGACTGAAGTGAACGTAAACAGTTGAAGAAATGGCATTAAAGTGACAGCAGACTAATATTCCTAATATTAATCAAACAGCAAAAGAAAAAGATGAAAATCACTCACTGATCTTGAATGACTAACTTTAAAAGTATCTTTAATCAGAATCAATCAATGTATATTTAATTCATGCAGTGAAGACTATGCAGGCCTTTACTTTTACATTTTGGTTACTTTATTCAACTTATGTATTAATTCTTACTTGAATTCTTACTTGAATGCTTACTTGAACGTAAAAAACACTTTATTTAATTTGTGTCTGTTTTATTGTATTAGTCCTTTTGTTTGTTACTTGCATCTATGTTCTTATTATTAATAACAAAGATAAAACAACAAAAATAACTACAGGTGCATCTCAATAAATTAGAATGTCATGGAAAAGTTCATTTATTTCAGTAATTCAACTCAAATTGTGAAACTCGTGTATTAAATAAATTCAATGCACACAGACTGAAGTAGTTTTTTGGTAAGTCTTTGGTTCTTTTAATTGTGATGATTTTGGCTCACATTTATCAAAAACCCAACAATTCACTATCTTAACAAATTAGAATACTTCATAAGACAATAAAAAAAAAACATTTTTAGTGAAATGTTGGACTTCTGGAAAGTATGTTAATTTACTGTACATGTACTCAATACTTGGTAGGGGCTCCTTTTGCTTTAATTACTGCCTCAATTCGGCGTGGCATGGAGGTGATCAGTTTGTGGCACTGCTGAGGTGGTATGGAAGCCCAGGTTTCTTTGACAGTGGCCTTCAGCTCATCTGCATTTTTTGGTCTCTTGTTTCTCATTTTCCTCTTGACAATACCCCATAGATTCTCTATGGGGTTCCGGTCAGGCGAGTTTGCAGGCCAATCAAACACAGTAACACCATGGTCATTGAACCAACTTTTGGTGCTTTTGGCAGTGTGGGCAGGTGCAAATCCTGCTGGAAAATGAAATCAGCATCTTCAAAAAGCTGGTCAGCAGAAGGAAGCATGAAGTACTCCAAAATTTCTTGGTAAACGGGTGCAGTGACGTTGGTTTTCAAAAAACACAATGGACCAACACCAGCAGATGACATTGCACCCCAAATCATCACAGACTGTGGAAACTTAACACTGGACTTCAAGAAACTTGGGATATGAGCTTCTCCACCCTTCCTCCAGACTCTAGGACCTTGGATTCCAAATGAAATACAAAACTTGCTCTCATCTGAAAAGAGGAATTTGGACCACTGGGCAACAGTCCAGTACTTCTTCTCCTTGCAGGTAAGACGCCTCTGACGTTGTCTTTGGTTCAGGAGTGGCTTAACAAGAGGAATACGACAACTGTAGCCAAATTCCTTGACACGTCTGTGCCTTGACCCCAGCCTCAGTCCATTCCTTGTGAAGTTCACTCAAATTCTTGAATCGATTTTGCTTGACAATCCTCATAAGGCTGCGGTTCTCTCGGTTGGTTGTGCATCTTTTTCTTCCACACTTTTTCCTTCCACTCAACTTTCTGTTAACATGCTTGGATACAGCACTCTGTGAACAGCCAGCTTCTTTGGTAATGAATGTTTGTGGCTACCCTCCTTGTGAAGGGTGTCAATGAATGTCTTCTGGACAACTGTCAGATCAGCATCTTCCCCATGATTGTGTAGCCTAGTGAACCAAACTGAGAGACCATTTTGAAGGCTCAGGAAACCTTTGCAGGTGTTTTGAGTTGATTAGCTGATTGGCATGTCACCATATTCTAATTTGTTGAGATAGTGAATTGGTGGGTTTTTGTTAAATGTGAGCCAAAATCATCACAATTAAAAGAACCAAAGACTTAAACTACTTCAGTCTGTGTGCATTGAATATATTTAATACACGAGTTTCAACCCCAAAAAACAATTTGAGTTGAATTACTGAAATAAATGAATTTTTCCACACCATTCTAATTTATTGAGATGCACCTGTCATCCCCCCACTCCTTGCCCCCTACATGATCATATAACAAAAAAACCCTTACTATTTCTACCCAATCCCCCCACCACACCCCTCATTTCACCCCCCTTACCCCTCAAGCCATTCTCCAGTTTCGGCTCAAATAAGGTTTAATTCATATTTCCCAACCCTAGCTCATACCCTCAAATATAAGTCAAATGAGTGATTTATTTTGTGACAAGTGAACTTTTTCAAGGAGTTTGACGGGGCAGTTGAGATCAGTAGTAACTATTTACAGCCTTGCGACGCACGTTATCTTCTTAGTATTACCTTTAATACCTTACCCACCCTGGTGAACACCACTGCCTAATATAAGCTATAGGCTCAGCGGTATCATAGACTGATTGTTTCTCACCATAGGCCTGTGTGGTAGCACTGGCATGTGATTTTTAATTTTTAATTTTTTTTTAAGGGAGAGGAAATGCTCAGAAAGCAGTGCAGGCACACACTGGTCAAGTGAGAGATTTCAGGGATTTTTTAATTGGTAGATAAAATAATGAACTTTAAGTATAACTATAATTTGTGCTTCATCTATTATTCACTTACCTTTTCTGTTGTTTTAGTATTATCGATATATTTTAGTCAGGTATTGTATCAAAGTCATAATTTTGGTATCGTAACAATACCTCATATCAAGATGGGTGAAGAGAAAGCCTGCTCCTTCCTAAAGAGAAATAATAAATATTTGTCATATCTATGCACTATATCCACCTTATTTTTAAATGTAAGAATGGACATGGCCATATGTAACTTATTTCCGATTAATGTTGCTGTCGATTTTGTATTTAGCTGTACAAACACCAATAAGCTTTGTTATCGATGCAAATAACGAACAATGCAATTGGCTTACTACTGATTCTTAATAGATTATGTAATTCCATAAGGCACTGGTTTGTAGCGCACATCGTTGTTCCCCGTTTACATTACACCTGTTATTATATAGTGTTTACTCTATCTTGGTTTCGAAGTTACTTCCGAGTCTGCACATCACCAGATTTTAAAACTTGATTACATCCGCCTTATCGCCGAAATGATGCCCGTGGACACTGTTATAAGTAATGAGTCAACCCCTAAAGAGGTACGAAGGCTCTTTTCTTGATGCTTATTTGACATTTTCTTCTGTTGAAGTGACAGAACCTAAGACTATTAACGACTAGCATGAAGACACTTCTATGGACCGCAAAATACAGAGCATATTTTACACTGACGCGGACCCACACACAACATCCAGTGCTATCAGAAATGGTGTAAGGCACTTTTGCTTGACATTACTTACACAAAACAATATTATTTCCCTAATTTTCAGCCCTCCCTGGATAGAATTTCGACTAGGAGTCTTATCGACTCTAGCTGTAACCGTGAGCTACATTATTGGAGCCTCCGTGAACGACCCCAACTGCCGTCTGTGGAACACGACACATTAGCATTCTGCTTGAGAAAATATTTCAGCAGCGTTCTCAGAGTGATACCACGCTACAGCACACCGGTCTTAAGACTTTGCCTAATGATGGACAGGACACCTGGCCGAAAGTTAATCAGTGCAGTAAATATTTATGCTGAGAAGTCATCGGTCGGGTTTAGTTCATTCAGTTGCGCATGGTCAGTACCACCTAGCCAATCTGGGATTATTCGACCCCGAGCCCGACCCAGCAATTTGTTTTGTGTCAATGTATCGCCACACGAAAACACCGTCAATCGCCACCAAGATTAGAGTGAGTTTCTGAGGGTTTGGTCTTTCTACCAACCGACAGAGGAAATACGCCTGCTAAAACACCTCTCTCATTACCTCTGCTGTGTCGCGATAGAAATCCGCTCCGCAAACTGGGCCACCCCTCAACACTGAGAAAGGTTGCTGATGTGTTACCGGGCACCATCTAGGTTCGTCTCTCACTTACCACAGCACGCGATTCTCATAGCATCTCTTAACTTTCTCTCTTTCCGGCCTCCACAGGAGACCAAGAAGGGTCATGGAGTTGCCCCGACAGGGGCAGGATGTTTCGTGGACTAATAGCAAAGTAGGGAGAATGTTGCCGCTCCTGATAGCGGGACCATACAAACCAGCAGAACCGGTACGGACTCAGAACCCCCCGCACACAACTCCTCTACACATCTTCACACTATACAGTGGGTATAACCAATCGTTCAACACCCCACCCTGTGCACGAATATCCACACTCCTCATGTCTTGTAGGTTGATCCAGACATGCTTTCTCAACCCTCTCTTTTACCTCATCTATCAGTCGTATATTATACACACGCATGAACTCATCTGAAGCCCCCTTCTTATTCCATTTCTCTCTGCTATTATGTTAAATATGCGCCTTACTATATGCGGTACAGTATGACACGTGCTATTTAAGTATACATTTGGATGCTTTTCTATTGGTTGAACCAGGACCCCAATAAGACATGAATGTGAGAACTAAAAGGTAACAGGCAGTGCGAATAGAAATCTGAAGACAGTCATGACATCTCGACAAAAGTCTATTACTAATATTGTCCCCATGTTTGTCTGTACAGGCAGGCCATTTTATATATAATTCACTGGTCTTGGCCAAATAGATCTGTACGTGTATGTTTATTATAGCTCATTTGGTTGAAGAGGTGGAAATCCCATAGACCACTATGGCCTATACTACATTATTGTAATATTGAATAACCTTGATATGTATGATGCGATACCTTTTTCCTTAACTCCTTATAATTTTTTTTTATTTTTTCCTCACCACCCCACCCCAACCCCTTTAACCTGAGTGTCTTCATCTACTCCCACCGGCCCCCATCTTACACGTTAAAGTACCCACTGAGCCCACTCTCTTCTAACCCCCCGGGGCGCAATTAGAGACATACTGAGGGAACAAATTGTATTCTTTACTAACCACCAATTGAGGCTCGTCCCTTAAGGGAATCTTCTCAACTATACACGACACGGGAAGAAACTTTTCATTTTTCGTCCTGTACTGTAAGAGATTAATCCCTTGAATGGTTTACTTCTACGTTTGACCACCCTTGCCCCATTGCTGTGAATTGTGCCACCCATATTCTGTTTTCCCTCACCACTCGTTAGATGTGGGACAGAAACGTTTGATGTAAGCCTCCCGGTTTAACCTAATCTATTTAAGAAAATAGACGATATGTGGTGTAAATGATTTAATGGCTCACATGTCTTCCGTGAAGGGTTATCGGTACTCTTAGTGATTTAAGATAATATCAGCAATTTGATATTAGCTTATTTGGACAATAAATATCACATAAAAGTTTCTCAATACTAATCCGACAGCGGCTCTCTATTTTGTGTTCGTTTGGCCCATTTCATTATAAATGGTTGAAAAAGTGCATCCTACACACCCACATTGACCGTAGACCCAATATTGATCTCAGACTTGTGGGCCCCAGATCGACTCACCTCGTATAACCTAGTCTTGGCGAGTTGCCTTAAGCGGGATTGGATGTATAACGGATATAACACAAACGGTTTTTTAATACCTGAACCGATCCCCTCCTTCTCGAGTAATTGGCTGGTTTCTGGGTACAGAATGGCTTAAATGTAAATAGATCGTTACCTCGTGATGGACTCCTTTCACTAACTATAAAGATTATGAAGTGCCAGCTAAATCCGATGGTACACGGACGGATGGGGGGTGATCCGTCTGCCCCGGACGGACGAGCTATATGAACACAGGCATATATGTTGTGGAAAATAATTAAAACTTCCTGGGATAAAGAGCCATGATTACAGCGTTTAACATCAAGCATGATAAAAAACTCTTTTTTTTAATGGTCCCATGTTGACCTATCCCAGCGACCGGCTCCACCGCCTCGGCTTATTTTATCTGTCTCGGAAAGCCCTTTCGTAACAAGAATTAAATATAATCCCCCTTCACCGCCGTCTGTACCTGAACTCACCCACTATTGCAACTGATGATACCACATTTCGTGCAGCATTGCCAAGACGTGGTTTTTAAATTCACCGATGGTCAATGTGGATGCTGTCGCGCCATATGCTAATTTAGATTCGCCAGATCCTTACGGTGTCGAATCCCACTGTGTCTGTAGGGAATCGCGTTTAACCGCGTACAGCAATCTGACTGGGCGTGCATTAGAGCCTTACATGTTGACACTACCCATAACCCCACGCGCCCGAAATAACCGAGTTGAAGATATTATGATTTTGCATGTACCGCATTGATGTTTGAGTCCCCGCAAACCCGGGTAGCGCCCGCACCAATCTCCCGCCCCCCCCCACCCCACGGTGCTTTATAAAAAGTGCACTAAACATCCATTATTGCATCTGTCAACACCACCCAACCACTCGGTTCCAAACGTTGCGCCAACCAATACGTCTGTTCGGAGCACGTGAAGACGATGCGGGAGTTTTGGGATGAGGTTGGACAAAGCTAAATTTTAGAATTTTTCAGACAATGATTCCGCTTTTCTGCGTGACTTTAAATTGTGCTTCCCCCGGCAAAAGCAATGGATTTGCGCATGCTGCAAAACACACGCAATTACACCCCGAAACCCGCGGCCGTCGACAACAACCTCCTCGTCGACATTTTCAATCGGATTTACGCCATGCTTGGACTGCAAGGATCGCATCCCCCATCTAGATTGAAATATTCCTACTTTGTCCCTGTCAATAGTTTTGAAGAACACATGCAAACAGAACCACATCGCAACCATTATTGGTTCGTTTGTTTACCATCCCCCAACTTTCGCAGATACACCTGATACTATCCATGCTGAGCTTTTGGTCTTAGAGACTCGTGCAGCCTTCCTCCACCTTGCGGGGCCTTTTGATAGCCCGCCAGACGGGAAACTTAACGAATACCTGATGCAGTCTTAATACTGTTGTACAACAGCCCCACCGTTACCATTATCTTTACGGTCAATCCTGGCGCGAAAGTATATTCGCATTACCGGTGGACATTGCGGGGACACTGCGCGAAGACTCGATAGGAACCAAAAGCAGCAGGGAACTCTTCCGGGGGCCTTACGTGTGAAATGGCCCCCCACAATCTATCTGTAACTTCTAAAGACAATCCTTCTTTGGTTAAGATGCACGCATTGCCCTAATAACTGATGCTCAACCTTCTTGCTTTTGTTAGAGATGGCTGCATTAAAGGGTGATCTAATATTACATTTCAGAATATTCTCTGCAAGTCATGTTTCCTTCTGTCTATTCTCTGACTGGTGAGACAGGAAGTGCGACCACTGAGGCTGGGGTTGCAACTGCAGCCTTACCGGAAAAGGGGGATGTCAACCCTCGCTTGTGGGCCGAGCATAGGGATGATGCGGGCCTCATAGATGTCCGCACTTATGCGGCTACTCTGACCAGTATTCACACCAGTTTATTTTAAACAATACCCTCTCTCAAAAGAAAAAATCGATGGGATTCAGCCCATTATAGAAAATTTGCTGGCACAAGGCATTCTGATCAAGACTTTCCCACCCCCCTCATCCCTACAACTTACACATCATTCCAAAGAAAGAAAAGCGATTGATACAGGATCTTAGAAAGATTAATGACATAATCAAACCATTGGCTCCTATTGTACCTGATATGCACACAATACTTAATTCTATTCCTAATTCACATGCCTATTTCACAGTTATTGATATATGCTCTGCATTCTTTTCCATTCCTATAGCAAGGGATACCTAGCAGCGTGTTCGCCCCTTCACACTGCTTGAACATTCTGCCGCAACTTAGCTGAGTTCTAGATGCATCAGGGCTTTTATGAGATGTATAACGGCGTGTTCGAAGCACGCTAGTGCATCCGCCCAACATTAGAGGAGGCACTCAGATCCCTCCTTGATACCTGGCTGCCTCACTAATACGGCGGCGCGACATCCCACGTCTACTGGGCCTTATGTGGAACGTTTGCTGTTCGTGCCTCAAGCACCCAGTACTGAACACATCCTGGACGGAAGCTGGGTTCCAAGCATCACAAGGAGAAACAGATTGCACGGGGGTCGCAGAGGAGGGGGATTACACCTATTTGGATATGAATTGTCGCAAGCCCGTACCCATACTGTACAAATGTCTGCTGACGTATTCACAAAGAACAGCTGCTACGTAACAACACGGCCCTCCACGACAGAACGCTCATGCAAAGCTTCCCCGCCGGATGGCCTGAACTACTGCAGAGCTTCCGGCCCGGTTGGTGCCAGATTACCTCGTTCCCCATGTATGGCCAACAAATTATTTCTGTCCCGACGAGCAGCCACGCCGCAGGACTATGATGACATTCGACTATGGCACACAGAAATGCGACACACGTCATCATGTACCATCTTGGCACAAGCCATCCCCCGCACTCACATTGACAAGGCAACACTGAACTTGGCCCTCACGGACTATACAACTTGATATTGCATTGTACCGGCCCCCCCCCCGAAGCCGTTTTGGTGTGGATTTTTACCCCCAGCTCAGCCACGCACAATCGTGGCCAAGGACGCAACGCGCCGGGGATACCCCTTACCGCGCCCACCCCGCTAGCCGATGTGTCAGTACAAAACCTTATTGCACATCGGGGATAGAGGTGCTTCAGCCTGTTGCGCCGCCCGCCAGTGGCTGCAGCGGCGCATTCATGGTGCAGGATTTGACCGAACGTACATCCAGTGTTGTACACATACAACTCACTACTGTGCACACATTCAATCAGGTAGGAGCCTTTATGCACAACATTTCCTAGCCCAGCATTGTATGTCTCACGATGGTATTGCTACTGCACAGCAATATTATTAGTCCTACTCGCAATTAATATTGAACACCACATGACCGCCTAGTTCGGCCAACCTTATTTTTGCACAAGTGTTATTTGCAGGGTGAATGTTGAGGACGACGAGGATATGACTGATCCGCCAGGATCATAATCGCGTTGCAGGCCCAGATGGTCTCGCCACTCTGTCCTGGAGGAGGGGACTAACATATGGTATGTAAGAGGATCAGCACTACTAACACAACATGTAATGACCAGTATGGTGGGGTCATTCGTTGTTGAATTACCTGTTATCGTGGCATAGAGGCCTATTCTTGCCATATAACATCCAGAACTAAGTGGCACGAATTAATGAGTTAACCAAGAGTTGTACAAGCTGGCAAAAGATCAGTGTATCAACTACATTATATCACGATTCAAAATTATGCAAATGGAATTGTACATGAATTTTGCCAAACTGTGGAAGAAAGGATTTAAGACTGCAGAAGGACACAACCCATAATATCCCACCCCACACGTGTTGTGGCTGAACCTGATTCCGGCAGCCAAAGTTACCCGTCAAAAATATGGCTGTGATAAAAGTAACCGGGGCATGCTACTAAGGAGAGTCAGAAGAGGAAAGGGACAATAGACTTGCTTAGACCCGAAGTAGCCTAATTATGGGCAAGATATTGAGATGTCCTAGCAAGGCAAAATGTTGACAAAGCAGCCGCACAGCGGTGCTTCATGGTCCTCTTGTGTGGCTAATGCATTCTGGATACTAAACTACTACCAGGCAAATTCGCCCCCCCACACATAAACTTTTAGCCGGATTTTCTACACACCCCCCCTGGGCAGCGCAAGTTAGCAACTTAACCGGCATCAAGCATGTACTTTGAGAGATCAAGCAGGGAGGTTTGCTCCCGCCCAGCCTTCTATTAACTTGTTATGATATCGCACCCCCCTACTGTGTGTCTCACCATGGAGCTCAAAAGAGCCTAATGGGCATTACAAAAACATTGCATCCACAATACGGATTTTCGTATTACCGACAATGTACAGAAACCCCCACTTCCACCCTTTGCTGTTAGTAGACTGCTTGTCTTCTTTGTGTACCTCATGTTTGCCCAACGGACCCAATCGACAAAAGCTAGTAAACAGATTGCTTTCTACACAACCGGAAATGCTCCGCAGCATTTACAAATAGACTTACACACATGCCCATCCTTGTGGACATGCACAAATATTTGCTCTGCTGACTAGTGGACCGGTCTACAAATGGCCTGAGTGCTGTCCGGTGGAAGAGAAAATGCATCCAGGAATTAGGGAAGAGAGACCTTCGCTAGGCCACGATTCTTTCCCACTCGTTCTCCGGCTATACCACACACGGTTTATAGAACCCCCCCCCAGCCATACACTTGGTACCCCGTTTTTACTCCCCAAGGTGTTTACACACAGGTGACTAGCCTAAAGGCTAGATATTACTTGAATGAACACATAACTATCATCCAGTCGGGTTCGGTAGCGAACGTTAATCAAACGATAAAAGATCGATTACGAAAGCATGCACTGGGAGGACATTGGCCGTATATGGCGCGACGTAACTACCCTCTGCAGCGCACTTTGGTTCCAGATAATAAGACATGGTCACCCTCTCCTCATCAGCACACCTTATCCCAAAGAGTCTCCATTTGATAATACTAATGGCCGAACCGATTTACACATTTCTTCCCCACCCCCGTGGGTTAACGGGTCGTTGCTGGTCACCATCGCTACACAGGTGACCAAGTGGGTGCACCCCCATGCGGCCATACGTGGCATTCCTGGTACAAAATCCTAACATATGTAGATTTTTTTTTTAAAAAAAAAATTGGGGTTTTTGGGATTTGTTTTCTCTATCTCCCCTATCCCGGCCGAGAAGCCGAATACATTTTTTTGCTCCAGGCCAACAGGTGTTGATAAATTGCCTGAAACCTCCAAAGCTCGGAGAACCAAAGTATCTTTGACCTGCGACTGTCATCGCTGTGACGTGGACAGGGGTGTTGACTGATTTCCAGCCACAGTGGATCTATGCAAGCAGGCTAAAGGCGGCTCCGGGGACTGGAGGGGATCTGTGATCGTATCTGGAGCGGGATCGAGTTCGAGGAGCTGAGAGAGGATTCGAGGACGGGAATCCGGCGGTCAGCAGCGCAGACTATGCACGAGTTTAACACCACCTCATCATTTGCCGGTCGGCTGTGTGAGCCATGGGTACTGAGGAAAATTACTGATCATAAGGTCATTCTGAATAGTTTGTTTACATCGTATCCACACTTTTATAAGTACAGGTAAATGAAACCCGGGTGCCTTGGGCCATGTTCATGATACAACCTCCCATTTGCTAGCGCCGATATATGTGTGGCCACGATTTCTTTGCCTTACTATACGGCAAAGGTTTTACCCCCCTTTCCCCCTGTAAGGTGAAAACCAGGGGTCTTGTAATGCTCTGCCCTACACCCAAAAGATCGCACCCAACCGTCGCACCGCTCGGTCCCCCTCGTGGCTATTTGTTAACGTTTATCCACACTCCCTCTACGTTACAGATTGGGAATGCATTGCTTTTATTCCAGTGCCTTGTTGTCTTTAGGCTTGGTTCCTGCCTTTGAATGACCCCCTCGGGTAACATTTAGTGGAGGTTTTACAGAATCAACATGGTACAATATGTTTTATACCCAGTGTTTAAGAGGACAACTCGTGCGGTTCAATTCTCAAACCTTGACTCATATTTGGTGTAGATTAAGAACCTGAGGAGATAGACAGCTTTGGGTGGAAAGTACATTTGAGCAAGTGGATCGGATGTCTTCATCAATTCGCCACAGATGAAAATGCTATTATCATCGCCTGCTCATTTATTGTGCGCCTTGAATCGATGGCAGGAAGTTCAAATAGAGGAAATGCGGTTGAATGTATCAATAGAATGTTTAATTTTTTCCACCGATTTATTCTATTCTTTATGTTTAGTGAGGATATGATCAATATTTGGATTAGGGTTAAACGTCTCGCCAGCGAGTGGTGTATGTATCATTGTTTATTTTATTAACAAAAGCAGGCAATGTTAGAAAACACTCTCCCGTTCTTCTGTTGATTCCCAGACTGCTCACCCATCATATTTTTACCCCCTCTCTCTTTCTATTCCCCTTTATATAAACGCATTCTCTTGCATCCCCCTTCCTGTATCCATCCTCCCTCTCTTCGATATTATGTTTAACTATATGTTTCTTTACGTTATATGGAAAGGAGGCTATGCTGTAAAGCCATACAGTAGTTCTTTCTTGTTTAAAGGCCCCATAAGGGACATGCAATTTGTCTAGCCAATTTTACAAGGGTAAAAGGAGTTCGAGAGAAAACTCGTGTTACAGACAGTTTCATTGCCTTTTTTCGCAAAAGTACATTCAATCTGTCCATGTTTCTTGTACTGTGGCCTATCTTATATAAACCACATTTTGGCCAAGATCACCTACGTGTAGCTATGAACTATCCTCATGGGTTAGAGGGCTTGACTACTCCCCTCGACACATCATGACTATAAATATCTGTACTATACCTGAATATTCAAATTGCACCCCCCAGTCACTTAGAGGATACATTAACTGTGTGTCTCCTTACTTCCGGCGTCTACACTTTACGTAACTGAGAATTTTCCTGGTGGCAAGCCGACCATGACGGAGGGAACCACCCCCAAATTGTTTATGCTTTATTAAACACAACAAACCGTTAAAACCCTTGCTACGATTTTGGCAGATCTACAAAAACATTACATCCAGGTCAGATCATGTCACGATCTTTTTACAACTGTCAATGTATATTGAATTACCAACAAATAATGTACAGCACAACCATCGAAACTTTACCTTAACCGGTTTCTCTTCTCTTCTAATACAGCCAGCCAGACGACCGATTTTCACCTCAGCCATCTTCGATTTGTAAACTTTTTCAATTCCATTTACTTAGCAAAAGAGCTACAGATGCCATTATATTTTGTCTATTTATATTAGATTAGGTTGGCGTCCTGACTGGGCGCTTACAACTGTGGCTCTCTCTTCTGAAACGACATAAGTTTGTTGATCCTCTCACCCAATCGACTGACTTTTGAGTTGGTATTGTTGTTGGCACCACATGCAATCTCCAACTGTCTTAAACGTTTGACACTCACACTATTCTTGAACAAATAATAGGCTACATATTTCCAACCTCCCTAGGTGTAAACAGTAGAGTTTCTACCTATTTCGAATCACGATTCAGCCCCCGATCTCCGGTTCCTGGCGGTGCACACTTTAGTAGCGGTAGACATCAAGAACTAGATCCTATTGAATCTGATTAGAACGCTTAGCATTATCTCGCTCAAAAATGACCAATATGTTCTATATTTTTCCTATTTAAAACTCGACTCTTCT